>CM060973.1:96763656-96793656 GCA_030765045.1 Tenodera sinensis
TTTTCAGGATGAAGTTTACGATAACAACACTCGTGTATAGAATAAAGAGGATGTTTATGTAATTATGTACTCTAAACTTAAAATTCTTTATATTTACACATTTAACATTATCAGGTAAGTTCTTATGCTACTTAATACCCAAGTACATATAACTATTCTGAGATTTTATTAATCTATAATAAGGAAGGGCTTCTTTGCCAACATAATGGATGCAACAACACCAGCTATGACCGTAGCTTTATCACATTTGTATTTTACGAACAGTTGGCAGTACTGATGCAACTTAACAGATGGAATATCACCAAATATAACCAGATCACGTTATAATAGGGAAAATGCCACAGTTGGTATTTGGGGTATCCCAATAAGTTGTTTCTTGTAACAAGCTGAGCTCTTACACAAGTGTCAAAACCCCGTAAACACTAAATAGTATGTATTTGCGATATACATTATATTGTTAATTTGTATAGGCAAGTTGAGCAGTTAGCGTTGTGGTTTGTTTACATATTCCAAGCATGAATTTCTTGAATTGTACAATTGTGGAAGACCTTGACACCCACAGTAGATGTAGACATAGGTGACGATTTATAGGAGGATAGGCGGGGTGCGGAGGCGATCAAGTCTAATGAATACGTCACACACACGCATGCGCGCTCCTCTACTGATTTATAAACTTCTCATTTACAGAAATATCGGCATCTTTCATACGCCTCGCTTCCACCGCAACTTGCCTACTTACTTACTTACTTAATTCTACGAGATCCAGCCCGGCGTACTCAGCATGTTGTGTTACACTTCACAAAATAAATACGTAAAAAGTGTCGAGAGAATCCTGTGAATGTAATATTTTGTATTTCGCGTGTAGGTAATTGTACGTTGAAGGGACAGTAGGAAAGAATATGTCACTGTATTAGCGAGTAGAGAAAACCATGTGAATGTAGTAAAGCGGATGATAACATACAAACCTTGTCGATATACCGAGTGCCGAGTTTGACCCTCATCGGTTAAGTGACTTAGCTGCGTATAGAAGACAAACTTTTATATTTGTGTAACTTTGTATTTCTTTATGTCGTTATTTTTACATTCAGCGGCGCCTTGCACAACTCAAATCAACATAATTACACGCAAAAGTCTGTTTTTCTACATACAGTTTTACACTTAACCTCTCCAACACTCACACTGTAATACTCTGTATTTTTTCGTAGCGTACTTGTTAAAATTGAGAAACATTCTTGGAAATATCGATTATTGGATTCTTTAGGAATATATGTACATATCTGAGAGGTAGAACTGTAACTGAAAAATTCAATGCCACAGGTTTACACTACACGTTATGTTTAAAGTATAGGTTAAGGTTTTCTTACGTTTTATCAACGCTAAATTTCAGTTTAACTTCACTGTAAGTCATCTACAGTTTAATATGTAGTACGAGACAACATAAACACACCGACAGTCACACGCCTCGCGAATGTTCTAGAAACTCCTCTGTTCTGCCGCTCTACCAACCTCACCTTGCCTCGCCGCTCTCAGTCTACAATATTCTTACCTTTCATTTTATATGGAAAGTGTTTAGTTCAATAAAGAGCCTTGTTATGTAACCACCATACAAGTTACGAGCTGGACTTACCCTATATTATGTTGAATTTTGTGCGAATGTCCTCAATTGTCCGGGTGAAGTTTGCATTACTGGTCAACTGTAACAAACAAAACAAAATTTACCATTTAAAAATGTAGACCTCGTTAAAATACTCAAGTTATGTCAAATGTTTATTGAACAAGATACTAACATTTGGCAGCTATTAGGCCTTTTTGGTATTAAAATTCAAATTATTTACTACACTTTTCTGATATCCAAATAAGATTTGCAGTAACGAAGCTCGTCGCAATTTAAGAACATCCAGCGTTTTGTTTAGTTTAGTATTTTGTTGGCAGTAAAGTGTACGCTTACTTCATGGATTTATGTATATATTCTACTAATTGTTCATCTCAACTCGTTTATGTATTTACTTCATGTTAATCATGAGTGAAATATAACATACATATGTACATATACACAAGACGGGAGTGTAAATATTTGCGTGATGTAGGCAATAATTGTGTTACATGATCCTAAGTTTAATATTAGCGTTTGTTTTTTAAAATGTATTGCTACTTTAATATGAATCCAGCATTAAAATATATTACAGTTTACACCTTCTCCTTGATTTCTGTATTCAGTTTCAAGTTTGGCGTGATGAGGTTAGGACTGTGAGTGTGAATGTGTTTAAAAGGTCATGTTTATTCCTCATGTGAAAGTTATTAGATATATTTAATAAAGTTTTTGCTCCCTAAAATGTTTCAACATAATTCATTATATCAATTCCTCGAATATTTCCCCGATAATCACTTATGCAAGTGGCACACCTTAACCTATAGTTCAAACTTTACATACAATCTAACCCTACTCTATAATATCAGCACTAACAGATATTAGACACCAATTAGTACTTGGTGGTGTAAACTTGAAGGGTTCTTATATTATATTCATTTCCATTGCTCACATTTAAATTAATAACGGTTTTCCAGTAATATTTGCCA
Source organism: Tenodera sinensis (assembly GCA_030765045.1). Taxonomy (NCBI): domain Eukaryota; kingdom Metazoa; phylum Arthropoda; class Insecta; order Mantodea; family Mantidae; genus Tenodera; species Tenodera sinensis. Next base: position 96,766,234 of record CM060973.1, read on the forward strand.
CATTGTGAATAGTACCTACCGCAGACGACGATTAAAAGATACGTGTGTTAGAAACAGTAGAAACTGTTCACTGAATATTGTAATTAGTGCATTTTCTATATTCTCGTTACAAAACCAGATGAAACTGAAATACATGGAAACAGCTCCACATAAATATACAACAAAACAGATTCAATAGTAGATTTACACCAGAAACAAGCAAATGTGAAGTTCAAAATGCGTTTTGATTGGTGGGTATAACCACTCGTCAGAAAAATCTGATGTGCTGCACTCACATGACTTTCTCTACTCTTGTACTAACCATTCTTACAAACTCTTATTCCTATATCTTCTTCGTGTTAGTTGAGATAAACATTTGTACAAATTATCTTATTGTTTATTTCCTTGTAGATACAAGGGGTATATTAGAATACAGTAGGCTTTGAGCGATAGTCAAATCTTTTAAAGTGATTCGTATTTTCCTGGCAGACCACAAGGGAATCTCTTACTCTCTTCAAACACACAATGTGTGCGAAATGTTTAAATACTCAAAAATATGAAATATCAACACTATATTAATTTCTTTTAAAAATGGATATTTAAATACCATGAATTTGACTAAGAAAAATTTACTTTTTTAAAAAGCACAAAACAATAAAGGTATAGGTTATAGATACAATTTAAATTCACGAAAGAAGGATATTGTAAATTGAGGAATGAGAGTTTTATGAAAAATAGAGCAAATTTGAAGATGATGTGTAGAAGGGGGGGGGGGGGTAATTGCGGTGAGGAGGTTAATGAAAGACCTTGATTCTCAAGGATGTCGTGTGGTATATGAGTCAACCTCAAACATCTGACTGACCAGAAGCGCTCCATCACTTGTTACAATATCTGCCATTGCAATACACTAGACGTAAGTGCAGCTCCATTCTCTTTACCCACACGAATAGCGACTTCCCATTATTTATCCTTCATCATTCATATTTAACATTGTCGCCTTCAGCAGACGTGTCTTTATGACAGAACAGTTATCCAACTACTGCTCTTCTATGCACGTGTTAGGGAAATAAGAAATGATTTCTCCGTACTATTACATGGTACATAAGAAACGACCAGCTCATAAGGAATTAGCAATGCTTCGTCTACAACACTTCAAATACACTGAACTAACTTATCATTACAGCTCGCATTTTTATAACAACTTCTGAAATATACATACATTTATGCTATAAAATTATCTACCCATAACCTAACATTGTCAAAATATGACATGAAACTTAAAACAAAAAGGAGGAAATTAATTTACATTTAACAGGTTGCAGATGGAATAATTTGTATATGTTTAAAGCTTCGTTTTGAGGAGGAATACACTATACATATATCCACTTGCTGTTTCAGATGACCACGCTTCAACAATCAGCAAGCATGCAATGCGAGCAAATTCCAAATAAGAAAACTTCTAGTTCATTTTCACCAACTTCTATTCATTTTCCATTAAGAATGTGACTAAGTTTACACTCGATACATCACTTTCGGCTTTCTTAACGCTTCACACAGTTTCAAGACGACTAATATGCCTTAATTTTATGTAGTTTCAAGTTTCTTAACCTAAAATGGTGATGAAAACAACTGTTGTTGGCCGTGGGTTTTGAGGTTGCGCTATATTTATGATTCAGTTAGTGACGATGGCCGTGGAGTTTAATACGAGCAAAACCTCGACATTTATACATTTCACAAGCCCATAATTAACTAATCACTTTCGTCAAAGTTACTGTAATTCTTCTAAGTTGCACTGTGCCTTATGCAATTGTGGTTTGCAGCATGAACGAAGTCCTCCATATCTTACAATGGCCTCAACCGGAAACCTTATCAATGTTTACAAAATATCTCAAGTATTAAATATGACTACAAATATAGTCTTGTTTGTATATTTGTCCAAAACATTACTTAACACTAAAATACAGTCAAATGCACGTTTATTTGACCAATGAAAACTGATGCTTTGTGTTCACAAATGTCGGAAACATACTTAAATTAACTTAGGCATGGAAAAATAAACGAGGATAAAATATGTCCTAAAACTCCGAGTCGTACGTATCACATTATTCGAGTAAGAAACACAAAACACAAGAGAAAACTTGGTCTTCAGTTTCAGAAGGTATCATAACCTCACTCATCCAAACATTAGACCGTGATATGCAACTTGTTAATACATTACTCGTTATTTTCTTGTTATTTATTGCACATGTCCTCAGTAGCTGTTAACCTAACTTACACTCTACACCAACTTTGCTATTCGCCAAATAAATGAATTTAAAATATGATTTATTTAGTTGTTTATGCAGGGGTGGTCAAAACGGGTATTTTCAGTGAAAGCTACGAGATAGACGCACTTGTTGAAGGAAGCAAGTTCACGGCGCGGATCTCTCGCTCGCTCGCTCGTTCGGATGAATCAGAGCATCACAAACTTTCTACAGGAAGATTCACTTCCTACGTCTTTATCTCTTGTACTCTGTTACTGCAAGTGATCATCCTGCTCACAATGGCACTAAACGTACACAAACAATTGAGAATAAAAATCTGATGTGTTGCACTCACATGACTTTCTCTACTCTTGTACTAACCATTCTTACAAACTCTTATTCCTATATCTTCTTCGTGTTAATTGAGATAAACATTTGTACAAATTATCTTATTGTTTATTTCCTTGTAGGTACAAGGGGAATATGGGAATACAGTAGACTTTGAGCGATAGTCAAATGTTTTAAAGCCTTCAAAGTTCGTTCTCTTTGCACGACCAAGAGATTACAAACTGAATAAGGACCTTCCATTTGAGAAAACTTTAAGTGCTACAAAACTCACACAAATAACAAGGAATATCTCCGGTTCACTCTACAAAAAAATGCATTCCGACATAAATTGTGTTGCAACAAGATCTACATTTTTGTTCAGTAAGATTTTCTCTATCTCTTACGGTTTCCAGTTATACAAAAGTCATCCAGAGTAAACAGGACTACACAGGCTATAGCCAGAAAATTCAAAATATAGGTTTCATTTGTCATAAAATATCTCAAGCACGCAGCATTTCAATCGAAATTATTAGAGCCATTATTGAGAAAATAAATTTTCGAAAAATTTTCCAACTAAAGGGTAGTTTAGGGTGGAGCAATTTTCTTCAAAATCTTCGTGTGCCATCCTTAAAAGATATTAAGCTCAAATAGCAGCTTTCGGTTTTAATCGATTTTTCATTTTTCACTTAGGCTGTTCACAGACACACACATACATACGCGTGGACCTTTTTCTAAAAATGCCTTTTTGGATTCAAAACATATATTTCCAGTGAAATCTCGACACCAAATTTTTGTGCGGAATACAATACTTTCTCTACTTACTATACGTAGTAGAGAAAATAAAAATAAATGCAGGAGGCAAATGGGAGAAACGAAAGAGATCATTATTAACAAAAGAGAAAACAGCAATGAAAGAATGTTTATTTAGAATGTCGGAGATGGATTTGAAATGGTTAAAAGGATTTCTATGGCTTCACGTCTTACAAACACCCCAATAATTTTAACAGGAAGGAAGAAACTCTAAAACTGAACAAAACCTGGCATCCGATACTCGAACATAAAAAAGAGGCACTAATGCAAAAAATCACGTAAACCAGTCAGCAATCAGAACGGTCCGCCCATCTAACACACACCTCCCGCTCAAGCCCAGCCAATCCCCTGTGAGTGGCCCACAGATAAATACGGCACCTCCAGTCATAAACGATTCTGTTGTAACTGAACCTTCACCGAGAAGACTCAGACTACGCCACCGATAGTGTCCACCGATGGTGTCCACCGCAGGTGTGGACGAAACGTCTGGACCTCAAAACTCCAGCAGACCACGGCTTTTAAGTCCGGAAGACATCTGTAGTCTTAATTCTAACTCCGGCTGTGAAAGCTTCCAACTACTCAACAAAAAACATGTTAGAAATTCGGGTTCAAAACTAGCCAACCAACACGGAATAATTCTGGTTCAAAACTGGCCTATCAACGTGTGAAAATTTGGGTTCAAAACTGGCCAATCAACGTGTGATAATTCGGCTTCAGAATTGACCAATCAACGTGTGAAAATTTGGGTTCAAAACTGGCCAATCAACGTGTGAAAATTTGGCTTCAAAACTGGCCAATCAACGTGTGAAAATTTGGGTTCAAAACTGGCCAATCAACGTGTGATAATTCGGCTTCAGAACTGACCAATCAACGTGTGAAAATTTGGGTTCAAAACTGGCCAATCAACGTGTGATAATTCGGCTTCAGAACTGACCAATCAACGTGTGAAAATTTGGGTTCAAAACTGGCCAATCAACGTGTGAAAATTCGGCTTCAGAATTGACCAATCAACGTGTGAAAATTTGGGTTCAAAACTGGCCAATCAACGTGTGATAATTCGGCTTCAGAATTGACCAATCAACGTGTGAAAATTTGGGTTCAAAACTGGCCAATCAACGTGTGATAATTCGGCTTCAGAACTGACCAATCAACGTGTGAAAATTTGGGTTCAAAACTGGCCAATCAACGTGTGATAATTCGGCTTCAGAATTGACCAATCAACGTGTGAAAATTTGGGTTCAAAACTGGCCAATCAACGTGTGAAAATTTGGGTTCAAAACTGGCCAATCAACGTGTGAAAATTCGGCTTCAGAACTGACCAATCAACGTGTGAAAATTTGGGTTCAAAACTGACCAATCAACGTGTGATAATTCGGCTTCAGAATTGACCAATCAACGTGTGAAAATTTGGGTTCAAAACTGGCCAATCAACGTGTGATAATTCGGCTTCAGAACTGACCAATCAACGTGTGATAATTCGGCTTCAAAACTGACCAATCATCGTGTGATAATTCTGCTTCAAAACTGGCCAATCAACGTGTGATAATTCGGCTTCAGAACTGACCAATCAACGTGTGAAAATTTGGGTTCAAAACTGGCCAATCAACGTGTGATAATTCGGTTTCAAAACTGACCAATCAACGTGTGATAATTCTGCTTCAGAACTGACCAATCAACGTGTGAAAATTTGGGTTCAGAACTGACCAATCAACGTGTGAAAATTTGGGTTCAAAACTGGCCAATCAACGTGTGAAAATTATTGTAGACTTTTGTTGTAGCAATTGTTGTAGAACAGTGAAGGCCATGTTTGATGTGTTTATACGAAAACAGTATTTGTTAAACAATTTCCACATACTATACGCCCAAAAGTGATGTGTGATGTTACATAAATACTTTGTATAGAGTATAACGTGACTGATTATTTTCGCAAAATTCGAAGTGATAATATTGGGAGTGCTATTGTGATAACATGCAATAATTTGATATCAATATATTCTGCAGCATTGCGAAACACTGACTAAAGCCTCCATTGTACCTGTGTGTAGTTCATATAGGTTATGATTGGCCACTGGTAGTAGTTCTTCCATTATTGTTGTGTTTCCGATCTCAGAAGTGTAATCCGTGTACTGATTCGTTTTCACTTCCAATCGCAGTACTCACTTTGATGTGATAATGATATATGATGCGACCTCTACGTCCGAAACAGCAGTGCTTCAAATTGTGTGTGAAATTGGTTTCACAAGTCGCGGAATTAAAGGTCATTTAGCGCGAAGTCATGCATCTTCTTATGAGTCTGTCTTAAACGTTTCTGCAACGAACTCACAACCTTCTCTACTGAAACAAAGATAGCGAAACAAACTTGTGGTGAAAGATGTATACACTGCGGAAAATATTATACATCTGAAGGAGGTTTAAGCATTGACATTAACAGAACACGTCCCAAGGTTTACAGAGATATAATAGTAAACAAAGAGACTTCTCTAAATGACTATGAAATAACTGATGTCCAAACAAACGTACTAAATTCAGAAATACGTTCATACAACAATGGGCTACTTAAATGCGAATCGAAATTGCAGAAAAGTTGAAATGATTGTAGGATTGGTAACTTCTCGCAGTTGTGCAACTAGTATTGTAAATATCTGAGTATATTGGCAATTTGAGAGATTTGTACGTTGTACTCCTCCGCGTATGACCTGCCTCGCCCTGCAACTTGTGAACTGCCTGCCTGCCTGCGTAGGAAGAACCTCTAATGGCTTTATTCGTCTGCTGCAGTGTTACCAATTAGTCTTGGGTAAAACTCGCTGAATCAAGTCGCTACAAACTCATTACATGAAAACAAACACTACATTTAATGAAAACGTATTTATAGAACATTTAATAATTTTAAAGTGTAATTCAGTTCGGTAATCAGAAGCAACGTTGCTCATCTTGAAGCATCTCCATAACCAATGAGGTTGAAGGTTAGACAAGGACGGGAGTACACGTATGTTGTACCAGTTCTACCCCACACGTTTAGTCAACGAGTAATATGAAGGTGTTTTATAAAATACTGCAATTTAGTCGGAGAATTTAGCTTTGACAACGTTCAACTGAGCTACCCTCGCTTGGAGTGAGGAGAGAAGGCAGTATGAATCCGCTCTGGGACATTGACAGTCAATTGTTGAGTAAAATTGGTCTGAAATTCACTTTTAGTTGCTGCAAATGAATGTTTGAGCGTCCACAAAGAGTGAACATTTGCAGTTATCTCCCTCTGATCGTCTGCGCATGTGCTGTTTGTCACAAATAATTTCATATGAGTTTGTTCTAACCAATAAATCCTCGAACGGACTGAGTCAGACCCTCGAATGATATTTATATGCACTATTTTATAAATAAAACATAAATTTAAATACTATATTGCAAAGATTTGACGAGAAAATGTTAAATTCTATTAAAAAAAAACTAAAATATATGCATTTCGTTTAGTGTTTAGTATATCTTACTCAGCACTGCCAACTGAGGAAAACAAAACACATATTTCATCTTCTCTTGTTAAAACAGAAAATCAGCTTATAGACTTAAATAAATCTCACTTTATTTTTAATATTAACAGATAAGCTTTCTTCTGGAAAAACACGTTAATTGTTAAAAACACAGTTGTTTAATTTAACTGGAGTGTTATTTTGGTTGAAATGTGTGATAAGTTGTCTTTCGGCGTTCTATGCCATAGAGTTGGCAACAGTGACTAAACAAAAGAGTGACCAGGTGTTAATTTAACGCTTCTATTTATCAAATAGTGTATGATAATACCACGAAAGTGTTTCATATTACGATAATTTCGGAGCACCAAGTGGTAGAGTATCGAGTGAGTTGCCTGTTGTGGACCACTACACTGTCTAGTGGGGGACACCACGTGTAGATTAAAGTGTTCGCTCTCTCATTGGAGCAAACTGTCCGAAGGACAAAGCTACTTCAAATGGAACATTTGCTTTTAACATGGGTTGTTCAGTTCTCAGATCTGTATTAAGGGATGTTCAGAAATGGGATAGCTACCTACAGTTAGGAAAGTCTCTGCACGTATCTGAAAGGGCACAAAAGTACAGAAGAAGGACACAAACACACACGACTATAAGTCAGCAAAATTCTGACATCTAAAGGGTAGAATTCATTGCTCTCCAGCATTATTCCAGTGTGCCCCCCTCCCAAAAAAAAACCCACCGACAACACTTAGTATATCATACCGGATGGCAAGTTGATCAGTTTTCAGATAGGAACTCCTGTCTGTCTGTCCGGAAGTGTACGGTTTGGACGCTGGAGAGCGCCGAAGTTTGAGAACGAACGGTTGTGACAGTTTCTTAGCATTCGTTTTGATATCTTAATACGGATGATATACAACCTTTAGCCTCTGTGTACTGAGATAAACGACCTGAGCATAATAGCATTCCTGCGCATGCGCTACATTCCCCCATAGAGTCCTGCTGCGTTACTTGTGTAGTTTCCAGCACAGTAACGTTTTTAACACCAATGCGACATGTACCAGTACACAGCTGCTGAAATGGTCGACATGAGCTCCAGCACACTTTGATGTAAATGTGCGGAATTTTTAAGTTCCGGTTCTACCTCTCAAACTTTGCCCACACACGGCTTGTGTGTTTAAAAACACCAACAGTAAGTTTGTTGGCATAAATAAATAATGTATGAAATAATTTATAGTTCCAAAAGTATTTATTGAATTTTAATGAACTTTAGTATTAATATTAATTAGGTATCTATATAGCAATGTAGTCACAGATACATAATACAGTGTGCTTCATAACGTTTAGTTACGTCATTCATTCTCTACTCATTTATCTGAGAACGAATTCAACGCAATCCTTCTCAAACAAATACTTTGTTACAGTTTGTGTATATATTTATTACTTTAATCGGTTGTTTAATGCGTAACACGTGCTCCGATAGCTTTTCTCCATTCTTCTCTCTTGTTACATTGTTCCTTTTGCACACATAACCTCTTCTTTGTCTGTGTGACATTATATTGCATCTCGTCCTCTCTTTTCAGTTTTTGTGGTGTATTCTTCAGTATTCTGTCCTTAGACATTGCTCTTACGTGTCGATGTAATCTCAATCCCATAATGACCGCGTTTCTTACTTTATCCCTTCCCGAAATTCTCGCTGCTCCTGCATTTCTGTTATAAATATGTCTCTTTCTTTTGTTCCTAATAGTTTTGTTCCATATAATTCCATTTAGGGTTAAAATTGCATATTTCCCCTTATTATTTCTCTGTTTGATCTCTTCGTCATGATTCCATTGTTGTTTATTTTAATCTCTAAATTGCAACATCTAATCTTATTTCCTCCTTCCATTTCTAAAGCCTCTTTTGTGTCTCTAATCACCAAATATATGGATTTAGATGTGTAGATTCTTAAAGCGCTTCAGAATGGTGAATTTTGGCGCTGAGATCTAGCGACAAGTTGCAGCAGTTGGTAACACTGGTTAGCTGGCCTTCAACAACACCAGCATAAATCGGTATACCACACGCTGTACTGCAGTGTTTCTCAAACTGTGGCTCGTGAACCAGTTACGTGAAGTAAGCAACTATTAGGATGCAATGATTCTGATTGGTTACTGGGCAGGCATGGTGGATATTCGAATTGGAGGTTATGTTTTCAAAAGATGAAAAGCAAGAGAATAGCGAAATGTAATGTAGAAACATTTTTAAATGGCGAATAAAGCATTATGGAGATGGTTATACATAATGTATTAGAATTTCCCGTTACGTCCCGTCGCGGTAAGTTCGTCGTAATACCAACATAAATAAGATAATTTGTACAAATGTTTATCTAAAGTAACATGAAGAAGATATAGGAATAAGAATGGTTAGTACAAGAGTAGGGAAAGCCATGTGAGTCTAACACATCACAATTTTTTATCTAAAAGTCGCATTTTATTTCAAAGTGGCTGAAATTTGACTCATCGCCTCTGTCTTTAGTCACATTTGTGATATAAATAATTTGTAGAGCTAATGAGTAGAGAAGGTGATGTGAGTGCAAGTAGTTAGAGGAAGGTTATCATCAGATGTAAAGGTGACTCAGTCTGTGACTCGTCCGCCCTGATCTACTTCTACTAGATGTTCTGTGTGTGTGTGTGTGTGAGTGTGTGTGTGTGTGTGTGTGTGTGTGTGTGTGTGTGTGTGTGTGTGTGCGGCCCCTTCGCACTAGTCAGTACACGCACCTCCATTAATGCAGCTCTACTGGCCTTCACATGTAGCGCCTGCCTGTACACATAACAAGGAGGATATATGTTCACATATTCACATAAGTATTATATTACATATTACATATTCAAAATTCATATGGTTTTCTGTACTCGCTTTTCTTTTGCGCAATACAGTGACATATCCTTCCCCATTCACCCTTCAACATACAATTTTCCATGACTGAAATACAAATGCCGCATATTACATTCACGGGGTTTTGTATACTCGCTTTTGTTTTACGAAACATGATCCTTTTTTTTTTTCGCCCTCTAACATACAATTGTCTATGATTGAAATAGAAATGCAACACATTGCAATCACAAAGTTTTCTCTACTCGCTTTTCTTCTACTTAATACATTCATATGTCGTTCTCTACTCACCCTTTAACGTACAATTCATATATTTTTATGATTGAAGTAGAAATGCAACGAATTACATTCTCTACCCACTTTTCTTTTTAAAAAAAAACACAATCGCATTCCTTTCTTTACTCCCTCTTCTACAAAAAATTCATACAATTTTCTATATGATGGAAATAGAAATGCAACGTCTTACATTCACATAGCTTTCTCTGCTTGTTTTTCTTCCTACGGTATTTGGGGTTCTACAAAAGTGGTTTTGCATACTCTTTTCCCGCGTTTTTATTTATTTTATGTTCTTTAAACATCTTCTAGTAGATATAGTATTTAAATTCATATTATATTTATAAAATAGTCCATATAAATATAACTCGATAGTCTGACTCACTCTCACTCTACATACCTGAGAATTTATAGGTTAGGTCTCACGCTTTATCGTATTAGTTGTGATAATTTCTGCAAATCTGTATGTCAGTAAACGTGGAGGACAAAGAGCAATACAGTTTCTTACGACAGTTAGAGAGATACAATACAAATATGTACACAATTAAGTTAAAAGTTGAGAGAGAATGAAAGAAAGGCATAAGCAGTTTGGCCCAGGGTCAACACATCCATAATTCATACATACATACATACCTACAGGAATTTGCCTACGTGCATGGATGGACAGTTCTCATTGGCTGCAGTCCAGCAAACTTTATGACATAACAATTCTCTTCGGTGGGAAACAAGCTTCCCTTTAATTCTAATTGTCGACACGTCCTTATTTCTGTGGCTCAGTCTCAAACGTCAGTTTTACACATGAGCAGTCGGGAGAATGCCTATCACTACGTAGAAGCAAGTATTGTATTCCACACAAAAATATGATGTGACATTTTACCGGAAATATGTGTTTTGAGGCCCCCTCAATAAAAAAAAAATAAATAAATAAAAAAAAAAAAAGCATTTTAGAAAAAGGTCCGTATGTGTATGTTCAAGGAAGGAATGCGATTCCTCCATCGTATATCGTCTAGTGCCATATATAAGGCATAGGACTGCTTGAGGTATTGCAAATCATACAAGTGTTCCCCGTAAGTACGAAAGAGATAAGCAGCGCTCTGTCGTATGCTGAGAACTGAACGTATCGTTACATATGTCCAACAATTTGCATTGTAATGAAACTGATCTCCATAAGGGAATACTGCAAGGGCATATAGCATTGGAATGAAGGTTTCGATTCTGCGCATCGCTAATAGTCAATTATAATGGCAGTAAAACAAAGGAATGCTGTTACTAATGCAGTGTACCAAACACACAGCACAACATTCCGCTTTCTTGCACTGGTTTTCATGGACATTTCCTCCTTTTTGTGTTGCAGTGAAATATTTAAACCTCTACATGTAAGAAACCGTCCGCTCTTTTGTAGCGTATTGAAGGTTATGTTATTTTACTGTATTTGATCGATCATAATGCACGTTCATCTCAGTTTTTTACAAAATGGTGGCATTTGTCCTTTTTATAGTACATTCTTGTATGCTTATATGCATTTTAGAGTTGCTGTTTATTTGTAAGACCATATACAAATCTGTGGTCAGCTTAGTTGGATATTGTTTACAATTTGTGCAGATTATTCCATACTTTTTTACGCTCTTATGCGTCTATGTTCAGTTGTATAGTCACGTGGATCCTATACAATCAATAGATAACACATTTGAGGTTATGCATACAAATGCATATCCAAAACAGAGCAAAACTGAAATGTAAGAGATAAATTTCATATGAAATACGAAACTGAGAGAAAAAAGTATTAGTGTGGTAATAATTCAAAAACCAAAAAAAGGCATTTTCATTTAGAAACTTAGTCCAAGGATTCCTAACATACGCTAATGCTTAGTCACGAGGGTGTGCTCCCTGATTACTGAGAGGGTTGCTTGAAGCAATAGTGACGGCATATATCGGGTACCGAGAACTTATTACATTCCTTCCAATATCTGCTTCATAGAAGCATTACAAACAAAAAAGTCAAATGGCACTTTGTTCTCTGAACAGCCGATTTCGAAAAATTAATGGTTTTTGTTCTAAATGGATGCGTAATTCCACAAGAATGTACGAAGATAAGTTTGTTACTCGTAAGATGCATAAAATAACTTATTTGTGACATAATTAAAGGAATACTCCGTGCAGCTTTTTCAAACGTGAAGTTAGTAACTCGGCAATGTTGCTTTGAGATTAGAGATCTGAACCGGCGAATAGGGAAATCTATCACTGCTTTAAATTAATGCGGACGAAAGTTTTGGAACACCTACATGTTTGGACTGAATAATGCTTTATGTTTACCATTGATTCAGAAGTATTGGTTGTTTTGATTATGAACTGTATTTTCGCTCCCTAACCTACAAATGTAGGACATTTTAAAACATCTTCCTGTAGGAAAGAGCGTTCGTCACGTGTAGGCTTTCTGCTAAGACACAAGTATTGTGACGTTTCTCTTAATTATTAAACCAAGTCATGGGCGGGCTCCTTGGCAATTCCCCTTTCTACCGAGTGATGTGTTTGCTCCGTGGGTCAAGGAGCGGGGCAACCCCACGGGGTAAAGCAGAGATTGCACTAACAGAAGCCGAACAAGAGTTTTTAACCTCGTTTACCACTAGGTATAGGAAGTGCCACACGCTGCTGCATAAACCAGAACTGGACGGCCATCAAAGTCGAGCCAATGGGAACAGACTAGTGCAGTACTTTGAGATCGCTGCTTATGTAAAGAAGTAGGTACCTAAGTGAAGGTTATGTTAGGACTGTTCCCAGGATCGTCAATAAGGTTCAGCACAATTCCACAACTCCCACTTGTGAGTCAAGAAGCGTTTACACAACGAATATTTGACCAAGAGCATTGATTTGTGTGATAAAGTACTGCGAAGTTAACAAGTAGGTATCAGAATGTTGGGCGAATACGAGCGTGAAGAAAGGGAACCCAGTAACATGATGTGAACTGGGGTAACGTGGGGTCGTATGGCTTCCAGCAGTGTTGGAAACCTTGTGTTTATATGGATAAGCGCTTCAGTATAACAATCCCGAGCAACTGTCACGTGACAACTTGCGTCATTATCAACAGTGAACAACCTAAGCTCGTAATTTACAAAGGCACTTTTCCAATACTTAGTATAACTTGTACTAACTTGTTATGGAGTTCTGTTGCATCTCAACCTCCTTACCAAGTGTGTAAACCTACAAGTGTCTGGTATTGTGCATATATGTCCTAGCAGCACACGGTTCAACAACACACAAGCAGTCTGCGTAAACAACGTGCGCATAAAAAAGTATGCTTCCATATTTATAACCTAAAACTTCAAATATGCATGCACTATGCTATAAAGATAAATAAAATATACCTAACCTAAAATGTTAAAGATATAACCTAAACCGCAAAGCAAAAGAACGAAAAATATATTTAATTTGAATACGAGATGAAATAAGGTTTATCTTTAGTGCAATCTCAGATGCACAAACTTGAAGAAGTCTTATAGTTCTAATCTAACGGAAGCAAGTTTCAAAAAAGGGAAATTATTAACACAAAGTTGTGATTCATTTGAATCGAGTGACCTCTGTTTCTCTGAATGTCACCAAGTATACACAAGGTCACGAGCTAATTTCTCTCTAACCTTGTCACTCAATAAATCACTTTCAGTTGCCTTAACCCATCGCACACTTTCAGATGCACTTTAACAGCTGTTCTACAAGATCAATGAGTTTCCTGTACAAAGAACGCCATAGGTTTTCAGATTGTCATTTACTTTTAAAATTCAGTTCATGAAGAAGGTCATGAAAGCTCGACGTTGGCCATGGATTTTGAGATGGTCGTTTATTTAGAATTCAGTTCCTGTAGAAGGTCATATGGACAAAAGCTCTACATTTGTATGTTTGACACGGCTGATAATCAATCGTGAAGCTTTATTTAATGAATCACTTCGATAAAGTTACTGATAATGTTAGTTTATACATCACGTCAAGTCCCCAACATGTTAACTGGGCCCCAGGGGGAAGAGGTTATGACTAAATGTTTGTTCTTGTCGTATATTGGGCTAAAATAAGACATAATATAGTCAAATAGACATTTATACGACCAATAGAAGCTTATAATGTTCACAAATGTTGGAAACATGATTGAATTAGCTTAGGCATAGAAAAATAACCCCCGTTAGAGCAACAGTTGCAGCCCAAGGCTTATCCCCCGACCGCTGCGTCCCCTATAGGCGTCATGAGGAGGTGCAGTATACTGGGAGGTGGGACGTGGTCAGTGTCCCGAGCCCTTACGGCCGGTTATGCGGCTCTTCAGGGACCTCACGAGGCTGAGTGGACCCCGTGCTAGACCTCCCAGCGAGGGGAAAATGTTCAATAGGTACCGGGGATCGAACGCGGGTCAGAGGTAAGCACGTTACCACTGCCCTACGAAGGCGGTCCATGGAAAAATAAGCCATAATAAAAATATAACATGTCAAAAAAATGCGAGCCCTAATAAACAAGATATAGGCAACCCACGTGTTGCACTCACATGACTTTCTCTACACTTGTACTAACTGAAAACTTCAGAAAACAAGGACGTCTAAGTGTTTAAGAAGGCAATATTATTATTTTAAAACAATATTTATGTGCGTACGTACGCTATACGCAACATAGGAAGTGTTTGTGGATATCAGCAAATGCGTAATACCTGAAATCTCTGCAGCTTGTCCCAATTAAGTGCATTTTAGACACACACAAGTATAAATATCAATATAAGGCTCTTAGCTATTGTTCCTTAACCTGTATTGTTACTACTTTTGCAATAAATCAATAAAATATAACATTAAAGGTACGCAAAATTCGATATGAAGTGTTTTAGCAAATACGCAATTTCACCCATCTGACTGTTACTGAACTAGTTAAGCAAAGGTCACTCAGAATAAAGAGAACTTGAGAAACTATTCCCAGATAAATTCAACATATACGTACATTTTGTTTGTCATGAAAATATTTTAAATATTGCTGTTTTAATCAATATAGATAGTTTTGGGAAAATAAAAATGTTCTATGTAAAAGGAGAGTGATTTTTACTTTGTCTATTACGTATAGTAAGTGTTGTATTCGACCCAAAATTTCGATGTCGAGATTTCACTGGAAATATATGTTTTGAGGCCCCCTGAATGCGAAAAAAAAAGGACTGTGAATAACATAATTGAAAAACGAAAATTCGGTTAAAAACCAAAGTTGGTATTTAAGTTTAATGTATTTTTGGGATACAACATGAAGATTTTGAAGAAAATGCCTTCACCCTAAACTACCTTTTACATGGAAAAATGTTTCAAAAATTTTGATTTTCTCAAAAATGGCTCTAATGATTTTGATTAAAATGTCACATGTTTAAGATATTTGCCTGACAAATGAAATGTATATTTTGAATTTTCTGGCTATAGCCTATGTAGTCCTGTTTACTCTGGATGACTTTTGAATAACTGATAAACCGTAAGATATGGGCAAAATCTTACTGTACAAAAATGTAGATCTTCCTAAAACACACAATTTCTTTTTTGTGTGTGTGGAATGAACCATTTCCGAGATATTGTTTGTTATTTGTGTGAGTGAGAACATGAGGTAGATACTCACCGCCGCAGCCGCAGACAGACAGACACTGTGTAAGCACACTAACAACAACACAACAACACTACACACACGATGCTCTTGCCACCAGAGTCATACCAACACTGAGAGAGCAGGACTGGCGCGCGTTACGTACTACGTACTCGTGACGTCACGTCACGTCACGTCATCCGCAGGGCTTCCCTCTTGGAGCGAGCAAGCTAGCTAGACGGCTAATGCGATTTTTGTGCAACGAGGTCAACGGACGTACAAACAAATACTTCACTTCACTTCACTTCATCAGTACTTCATATATCCATCCATCCACTTTTTAAAATAGCCATCTCACATTCACAAATCTACTCACTCATAACCTTACAAAATAGTATTAATATTCCATGACGCACATATATGTTCTTATACTAACCATTCTTACACACTATCCCCATGTAATTGAAGATATACGTTTAATTTGTCGTAAAAGTTGATTAAACATATAGTAATTCAGTCAAAATTGTTGGAGCCATTTTTTCACAAAATCAATATTTTCGTAAAAAATTGTCCAGGCCAAGCGGAATTTGGGGTAAGCAGATTTTCTTTAAACTCTTCGTGTTGCTTTTATCGACCTTAAATACCAAGTTTAGTATTCAACCGAGTTCTAGATTTATAGGTTATGTTGTTCACACTCATTCACACACGAACCTTTCTTTTAAAAAAATGCTTGTTTCGGACGTCAAAACGAATATTTCGGGTTAAATCTTGTTATAGAATTTTTTAAAAACTGTTAAGAATGATAAATGGCATTTCGCGGTGTTTATAACCCCCGTTAGTAACTGTAAGAAAGTTTTGCCTTACACAGAGAGGAAAGTTAATATTTATTCTAGTTTTTATGTTGGCTATACTGATTTTAGAAACATGGATGCTGGCGTGTTTGTTTAATGAAGAAAACTTGACTAGAATTGATAGTTCTTTTGAGATTGTTACTATTCATCTGTGATAAACAGAAGCACAGTTAAGTGGTCAGCGTGTTACATGAAGTGCTGAACTTCAAGTTTCAGGTTAGTACTTAAAACTGAGTTTATTTGACATACACGCTGATGCAACAGACGAAGTCCTGAATCTTAACCTTTTGAAAGTTGTAAGTTATCAAAAAGAACATAGCATTAACTTTATGTGGCTTTCTTATGCTGCAGAATTTGAACCAGACATTACTAATTGTGCAAAGGATCTGTACAAGCACTTGCCTTAGAGAATCGAATGTTTGGAAGGTAACTAGTCATACTTGATAGATAAGGTATTCCACTCAACTGAAAGTGCATGTAATCAAACATGTAAGAAGAATTTACGTACCACCATTCCTTGTAAATGTTCAGCCACATTAGTTATCGTCTTGACAATAGCTCGTAATACTTTTACAAATGGTGAATAAACCGAAACAAACATTCACATTTCCATGTTGAATTTAATCCGGAATGAGATCGATTTGGATGAGTAATTCAAGTTTTTGTATTGGTCACTTGGTTTATGTTGGCCAACCTGTAAAAACTATGTTTTCTGCGTACTTTTTGAGGTTAGTGAATGCTTTTAGAAGAATATATTGCGAGATTATATAAACAATAAAAGTGATTGTTGGGTTTTATTACATCTCTTTCAGTAAAAAACAAAATGGCAAGCGTACAACGCGTTGTAACGAGTACAGAAGTTAACATCTTAAATCGATTTGAACAACGATTACAAAACAAAATAATATTTTACGTATAGGTACTGTTTATTATATGATTAAATGTACTTACTTTGCAGTAAATAAACATAAGATTTAAAGAAGCCAAGCGAGCCCCAATACACTAGGGTTGCCAGGTCCCCTGCAATTAACAATGTTCTAATAGATCGCACTGCTGGGTAACCATATGCTTATTTTGAGAACGTTGCTAGCAGCAATAAAATACAGTTGGCTATTCTGTACTGCGGGGACCCATACAGTTCATTGTTACGTTGTGTGTATGCATTTGATGTAGCTGGAAGACGGCCATGTTTATTCATAGTGACGTGAGAAATATATGCGCTAGGGATTTGATTGAATGTGGATTACAGATGGTTGTAAACTCTCCATATTTATGCAAACAAGTGTTTTGAAATTTCAAAATGTGAAGCAAAAACGTTTTTTTTTTCCTTAAAGAAAATAGCAAAATCTGAAAATAAATTCTAAGAATAAAAGTGCTCATGACCAACATGAGTCTTGAAAATTCTATTTTTGCGTTTAGTTTTTTGCCTCTTTTGTTCGCAGCCGTAGCCGTACGCCCTAGGGGCCGCGACACACAGGTTGAGAAGCACTGAGTAGAGAAAGGCCTGTGAATGTGAATTGCGCGATGGCGTTGGCAGGTGTAGTGCACGACATGGATCATTTGCTGAAGGAGGAGAATAAACAAAAGAGTAACTCCAGCGTGACACACATCTGGCGGCGGGCCGAGGTACGTAGCTAGGCAGGTAGGCAGGCAGCAAGTTTTAATTAAAGATGTTGCCCCACCTCTAGTGGTCCACGATAAGATCGCCGCTAATTGCTGGTCGCTGCTACCGTATGTAGCAAGTGAAAGTGACACTTATTGGTTACAGGGTCAATATGTGTGACCTAACCTAGAAATTTCACACCACCGTCCAATTATATCGACTACTCCATAAATACATGGATTTAACTACTATATCTGACCACAAAATGTTAAGTTATGTAATAAATAACTTAAATATATTGATTTCGATTAGTGTAGTTCAGTACTGCCAACTCAGAAAAACACACCCAAGAGTTACACGAAGAAGATATAGGAATAAGAGTTTGTAAGAATGGTTAGTAAAAGAGTAGAGAAAGTCATGTGAGTACAACACATCAGATTTTTCTACTTAGTAGTCATATTTCTTTAAACATTTGTGATAACGTTGTATGCAGGCGTCATAAAATAATGTCGTGTGTGAGGATATTCACTTACGAAGTGACGGATGTACCACAGGAGCACCCCCTTCCCCTCCCTAGAACCAAGGAAGGTAGCAGCCGAGTGACATTTCTTCCGTGGCAATTTCCTTTAGGACCAGTACCATGTTTTCTACCCCCCTCCCCTCCCCACTGCCCTTACTCAGGGCACGAAGTAGATAAGCCACTTAGGTGCATCAACCGCCCGGGAAGACTACCTATAACGTAGATGGGGTCGCCGGATGTCTAGCACTGAGCAGGCTAGTACCCCAGAACACTGTGAGTATCGGGAACCACTGCCCGACCGAGACCTACCCAATCTGGGAGGGGCTCAGATGTTCGACCTTGCCTAACGTGCAGCACTCACACCACAGCAGTTGAAGGAATCGGAACCCTGCAGCTGTGAGGATATCTAGTCGTTAGATAAACTTGCCAATTATGATCTTTTAAATGTTGTGTGATCATTGATGGCCATCGTTCATTAAGAACCTTTTCCTTGAAATCTCTCTCATACTATCGCACTTTACTGTCGCTCATCACTGATCTGTGCTTACTGAGTCACAGACCGTGTTTCACAGCTGATTGGTTGTTTTAAAGATTCTCAACCGACAATGTGAACAGCACACTTCAACACTATCAATTAAAATGGAGTAATTTTACGTGCAAGGTATCCGCATTTCAATGTTCGGGCGATGAGCTAGGGCGATTCGGAGGTTATCTTACGAGTTCTGTATAATTGTGAGAGCAGTAGAAGCTTGTTTAATGACCGAGGTGGAAAGCATCTGGCATCTTGCATATGGGACAGGTACTAGAGATAAAAACGATCATTTTAAAAAGCACTAGCGAAATACATAGTAAAACGCAGGCGAATGTTGTTCATCAACTGCTTGTAAATATTGACAAAATCTTATTGGTTTACACCAAACTAGTAATGGAATGAATTGTGAGGTATTAGTGTTCCTGAAAACTAAGTTTACATACAAAGATGAGTGAAGTGAAACTAAAAGATGCAATATTGTTGGCCCTTAAGTTTGAGAACTTTTGAAACATTCACACAACCAATGTGAACCTAACACAGTATAGTTATGACCTGCAACAAAGAAAACCTTCAACCGAGTTCAGAAACATCTCCGTCTCATGAAGAATGGGAGAGAGAGGGAGAAAGAAAGCAACTAATTGTCAATAAAACAAAAGATCCACACGCAGCAATCAATATTTCGCCGTCTGCGCACATTGCCACTCAGCTGAAAGTGAATCCATCGGTTCCCATATATGAAATAGTTACTCTTAAATTATTCAATAATTAGTATTAATATTGTAAGAAGTTCACTTTGTATTCTCATGTTTGCAAGTCTACTTTTTAAAAGGTTATAGCATATACAAGATGTCAACGAAGTCACTACATTAATTTAAACTAGTGAAAGATCTCGCTATTTTGAACATATTTTGTATTTTACGTTTCTCTCTCGGACCATTTCCCACGGACATATTTTAGTTTTGTCGAAAACAAGCTGGCAACACTGCAGGTTGTGTGGGTGTCACTTTCCCTAGCTCAGTACGTAAACAGTATCGCAGCGGCGTCAGTCGTCAGCTTAAATACCATTTAGTGTCTTTCCACGTTTATTGTGCGAGTGTAGTAGTACATCCAGAAACCGGTTCAATTCCCTGACCAACCTCAACGCAACGTTGTCGAGTTATTTTACATCTAAAAGAGCTGGGACTTTTGTTTGTAATGCGTCTATGAAGCAGATATTAGAAGGAATGTAATAAGTTCCCTTCCATCCTGTATGCTGTTTATATGACAGACCAGAGTAAGATAATAATAACAGTTGAAGGTGCAACTATCGATTCCCATATGTACAATGTAATAACAAATACATGATTAAATTGTCGGACACGAATGACAAGTATATATAAACTTGAAGACATTGTAAAGCATAAATAGTCGTGTGAAAATTGAGTAAAGTGGTAATTACGACATTCTTACCGCAAAATACACTATTAGAGAGGAATATGTGTGTTTATATTGTGTAAATAATATTATTTACTCAAGATTCAGTGTAGTGTAAAGTTTACCTTATGTAAACAGTAGGTACAATATCATAAGCTAATAATTGCACTTAACAGTGTCTGAGAATGACTGAATCAACAGGTGGACGTATGTACCATTGTTTACTTTTCCGTGTTCTTGCTGCATGAGCAAGGCTTCACTTGTGTGAAATCGTACAACCTTTACAAAATAGCACGTCATCGAATTCAGTCACTGATTAAGCAATTAACAATAATGAAAGCAAATGTTTCAGAAAGGGATGAAACAACATTCGCTCTTCAACTGTCACTAGTCAGGGTGCACCACTGTATCCAAATAATAATGTGCGTTCATTTTAAATGTTGGAATGCAAGTATGTTGGTAGGATTGTATAGGTGCGTGCTGCTGGAGTACCTTACTGGCATAATACCAACTGTGACATTTTCCCCCTGTTATAGCTTGGTCTGATTATACCTGGTGATATTCCATTTGTTGGGTTGCATTAGTACCACCAACTGTACCAAAGCCTGACTAAGTAGCGTAATGGTTAGCACGTCTGCCTTACGTTCAAGAGGTCGCGAGTTCGAATCTCGCTTAGGGCAAATTATGCGGTAACGTTTTTCCCGAGGTTTTTCCTTATCCTGAGGACACGAATGTCGGGTAACTTAAAACTCCATGTACCTCAAGCTCATTTGAGCATCATTTCAACGTCCAATATGACACTACGTTGGAGTACGTTAATAAGAAAATAATAATATAAAAAATAAGAGGTTATGTTGCGACAGAAGACGTTTTTGACTCGCTACACAGACACCAACTTAGATATTTTAACACAACACACTCTGTTAATCTGTAAACATCATTGTATTGCTCGTGTTTTCGTAATTTTGTGTTGAATTGTTTTAAAATATTATATACAATTACACGTACTGTTGCTATAATACAGTATTGCCTTAGATATTACGACATTTAGACTTGAGAAGTGATTTTATACAAAAGTGTTAATGAAGGAGATTTGAGTAGATCCTTTATGTGCTCTGAGATAACGATGTTCAAGTATGTTACTTTAACCCTCTCATATTTGAGGTTAGAAATGACGTTTTTATTAAATAGGTTGGCAGTACTGTACTAATGTTCACTGCAGTTTAGTGCAATGTCGGCCATTTTGAATTCTTGTGCTGTGCGCACATGGGGAAGTGTCATGATTCCCAAAACAGCTACCCAGGAACTGATAAAGAGTTGTCAAGTTATTAAAGGAGATCGACACCACAGTTGTAACCACTTTAGGAAACTATCCATCACTAGCAATTTCCTGGTGTGGGTAAATGCTTTTGTCTTATGCCTTTTATTCTTTAAGTTACCCCAGAGGAGAAATCGCAAGGGTTTAGGTCACAAATTTCTGCTAATAATTATTGTGTCCTGAAAGACACGCCCAATTGCTCTTATCGAAACATTGGCCCTATGAGGTGTTGTTGAAAGAAGGCAAAATCACGCTCCCTGTCTCTTAATTGTATAAAGGAACAAAACTGTATTCACGTACGTACGTACGGGCGTCAGCTGTTAACTCGACAAAATTGCACCTATACCTAACTCAAAACGTAACATTGTACATGATTACCTCTTCATGAGGAGAAAATTGGTATTGTATGATGCGCCATTAGTGGAGGAAGTTCTCTCAGAGCTCCAATAACTACGGCGAGTGATGGATAGTTCCCTAAACAAATAACGACACTGTTCTCCTTTCATAAAGTTGCTAAGTAAAGCATTTAAAAGTACTTTTAATGAAAAAGTGAAGCTTTTAACAGTGAAACAATATGAATTTTAAATTAAAAACTATTTAGGGACTATAAGCTTCTGGTATTTGCTGCAAGTTGTTGCACTATAGTTTCATGATGACGTATCATAACCTCAACAGTCCTCTTTATAACAATTATCACACCTACTCGTATTACCAACCTCTGGAAACAAAACAAGCATACTAATACAGTAGATCGGCGATATTTCAAAATTCATAACGTAGTTTTTTGAAACATCTTTACCCAAACCATTAAATCTATAGCTTCATTTAATTGTTTTAATAATTTAACCTCTGGATTTATCTCACGATTAGATAACAAAAACTGATCTGTTACAGCGGATTTATTAATGTGTTAATATTTCTAAAATGCTCGTTCATTCTGGTTACCGTTGCCGCCGATTGTGTACAAGCCTTTATAATAATAGGTAGAGGTATTTGGCGAGACGCAGATCATATAAACCAGATTATCAAGTGAATGGTCAGCGTGAAGTGTTGACCGGACCAGGGTCACGGTCACCGAATGTGGGCGGAGAAAGCCGACGGGCCCGACCTATTATGACATTTGTTTTGTTATTGTTACGCTCTAAGGTCAAGGGAATCATTTGTCGTTACTACTGTGACCGACCTAACCTAGAAATTCCTGAGTGGAGTGAGTCACACCGTCGAATTATGTTTATATGGACTATTTCATAAATATTATACCTCACCAGAAAGTGTTAAATTATATAAAAAATAAAATATATTGCTTTAGATTAGCACTTGCAGTTCAATACTGCCAACTGAGGGAAAATATCACAATAATGACGTTTATTTCTATTTTCTCTTGTTGTTATAAGTGAAAACCAGTTTATAATCTCACTTATAGTGGAAAAATACATGAATTATTAAAAGGAAAACTGTTAAAAACAGTTGTTTAATTGAAATGGACTGATGTTTTGATTGTAATAATTGTTTTTCAGCGGATTTATGGGATACAGTTGGCGACAGTGACTCGGCAAAAATTGATACAAAAGAAAAGAATGAGCAGGTATGTTATAATGTAAGGCCTTTCCGTTCAAATGTGACATTAAAGACACTTGATACTGACAGATGGCTCAAAAATCCATTTTTGCTTTTATGAGAATATATCCATATAAGATTTACGTGTGTTTGCGGCATTTGCATCACCCCTGAGTATCTTCTTTTACCATTTACCAAAACTTACCTTTTTAAACTACAGCTGCACTTTATATTGCATTCGTATGAAATTCATAATAGTAATTTTCAAATACCTAAAACATTTTAAATAAAGCGTACATAATTATAATATATTTTTTGAAATTGCTATTTTTGTTTAAAATGTCTTAATATTTCAGCATCTATGTCACATAGGATATTCGTAAAGCGACTACAAAATCTGAAATGTTTCACTTTAACTGCTTAGAACGAAAATATGTTTAAAAATGTCCAAATGTTGTTTATTGAAATATCAAGTTAGTAATTATTAATCTAAGTTATGATTTATAAGTGGTGAAAGTTTCATTATAGCGTCTTACACAGATTTCAGGAAAGCTTCATATATACTTCATTGAGGTTATGCATGGAAAGTGCAGCTAAACCCTTCAATGTGAGACACTTTGTAACAGAAGCGATCTGGTTAACAGAGACTTGACTTGTCTATCTGCGAACTTCTATTCTCTACCAAAAATAAACAAATAAATAATAAAAATAGAGAAATTTTGGATATTGCGTATAAATGGTTCGCTACATATTTATTTGCATAATTGGCCAACTTGTGGGGTGTAACCATAACAACCGCCTTCGACTTTCTCCGGTGAGGTTGGTGCTGGTGCTGCTGCGGCGGCAGACTGGAGAACCTCTGACCCCGTTTCTTCCGTGGCGAATTCAGGGCCGAGTAGATCACTACCACACATGATGACGTAATGAGGAAGGAGACAATACCGCTATCCACACGTGCAACTCGCAGTTTACGAGCGATAGGATAGATACGATATCAGTCTCTACTCCACTTCCTGACTGGTCAACGTTTTCTACGTTTTAGCAACAATAAAGTATGCCACACAA
Organism: Tenodera sinensis; assembly: GCA_030765045.1. NCBI lineage: Eukaryota > Metazoa > Arthropoda > Insecta > Mantodea > Mantidae > Tenodera > Tenodera sinensis. The sequence goes on from CM060973.1 coordinate 96,790,631, forward strand.
TCAGCCCTCTAAATATAACCAAAAAAAACATTTTATAAAAAATTGTCCAGGTGTGTGTGTGTGTGTGTGTGTGTGTGTGTGTGTGTGTGTGTGTGTGTGTGAATGAGAGAGAGAGTAAGAGAGAGAGAGAGAACAGTATAACTCAAAAACGTAAACTCTGTGAAAAACCAAAGTTGATACTTAAGTTTAATGTCTTTCAAGGGTGCGACACGAAGATTTTGAAGAAAATTGCCCCACCCTAAACTACCTTTACATGGAAAATTCTTAGCAATTTTGATTTTCTCAAAAATAGTTCTAATGATTTTGATTAAAATGCTATATATTTGAGATATTTTTATGACAAACGAAATGTATATTTTGAATTTTCTGACTATAGCCCCTGTAGTCCTGTTTACTCTGGATGACTTTTGTGTAACTGGTAAGCCCTAAGAGATAGACAAAATCTTACTGTGCAAAAAATGTAATCTCGTTAAAACACAATTTACGTACAAATGATTTTTTTCCCCTACAGTGCACCACTTCCGAAATATTTCTTGTTATTTATGTGACTTTTGCAATAGTGTCGTAAATAGCTGCCAGCTGTTAAAGATTTGACCATGCTGAAAGCCTACTATGTTCCCATATTGCCCTTGTAGCTACAAGAAGATAAACAACAAGATACTTTGTGTACAGAAAGTCATGTGAGTGTAGACAGAGTTTAAAGAACATTAGAGACGTATTTAAGAGAAATGTTGTTTAATTTCCAAGTAGTGACAAAGTGTTGTGCTTAAGCTCTGCTCCATTGACCATCCAGAAAATGACACGCTCTTGTTTGAGGAGATGTAGCCCCTCCTCTCACCACTCGTACCAACATAACAACAAGGAATACCAAACTGATAACACTGGCTTGGAGTTTGCGCATGCGTCGTGTCAGTAGCAGAGTCATTTTTTGAGAAAATTAATATATTTCAAAAATGTTGCATGCAAAGGGTAGATCAGGGTGGAGGAATTTTCTTCAAAACGTTCGCGTCGCATCGTTCAACGATATTAAACTTGAATACCAAATTTGGTTTTTAACCGAATTTTCGTTTTTGAGTTCAATTGTTCACACACACGCGCGCGCACACACACAAACACAAACAAAAACAGACCGACAGGTTTCTAAAACTGCCCTTTTTGGACTCAGGGGGCCTCAAAACGTACATTTCCGATGAAATCTCGACATCGAAATTTTAGATCTAATATATTTTCCCTACTTACCATACATAGACAAAGTAAACATTTTTTTCCCGTCGGGATTGAGGGATCTCAAAACGTGAAATGTTGAGATTGGGTGGAATGCTTGCTCTATATGCGAAGTTGTTTCAATTACTTGCATGGAGTCCCGAAGCCGGTCTGAACCACATCACATATTTCACCTAGACCGCCCAAACCGGACCACTCCCGCCCACGCGCATGACGTCACCTGGTGGTCCTAACGGTCTATGTAAAACAACTGCACTCATTTCCGGTTCCTATCCCCAACAACTGCATGTTCCGGCACAAGCCGGTTCTCCTCAACTTAACCTTTAACGGTCACTTGTAATTCCATCCTCTAATGACACACAGCTCCAGCCAGTTTACCCTAAACGAGGTTCAAACTCAGCACTGCTTGTTGTGCTCTCCGAAAATGTATATCTAACTGCAGCGGGGAATATGCGAGTTTATTCCGGAGCAGTTCAGTAAACGAATATTCCTCATACAAACTTCCTACACACGTGGCATACACTCTTACACACGTGACATACACTCTTACACACGTGACAAACACACTTACACACGTGACATACACTCTTACACACGTGACATACACTCTTACACACGTCGCATACACTCTTACACACGTAGCATACACTCTTACACACGTGACATACACTCTTTCACACGTGACATACATTCTTACACACGTGGCATACACTCTTACACACGTGACATACTCTCTTACACACGTGACATACACTCTTACACACGAGACATACACTCTTACACACGTGACATACACTCTTACACACGTGACATACACTCTTACACACGTGACATACACTCTTACACACGTGACATACACTCTTACACACGTGAGATACACTCTTACACAGGTGACATACACTCTTACACACGTGAGATACACTCTTACACACGTGACATACACTCTTACACACGTGACATACTCTTCACACGTGGCATACACTCTTACACACGTGCCATACACTCTTACACACGTGACATACACTCTTACACACGTGGCATACACTCTTACACACGTGGCATACACTCTTACACACGTGGCATACACTCTTACACACGTGACATACACTCTTACACACGTGACATACACTCTTACACACGTGACATACACTCTTATACACGTGACATACACTCTTACACACGTGACATACACTCTTATACACGTGACATACACTCTTACACACGTGACATACACTCTTACACACGTGACATACACTCTTACACACGTGAGATACACTCTTACACAGGTGACATACACTCTTACACACGTGAGATACACTCTTACACACGTGACATACACTCTTACACACGTGACATACTCTTCACACGTGGCATACACTCTTACACACGTGCCATACACTCTTACACACGTGACATACACTCTTACACACGTGACATACACTCTTACACACGTGGCATACACTCTTACACACGTGGCATACACTCTTACACACGTGGCATACACTCTTACACACGTGACATACACTCTTACACACGTGACATACACTCTTACACACGTGACATACACTCTTATACACGTGACATACACTCTTATACATGTGACATACACTCTTATACACGTGACATACACTCTTACACACGTGACATACACTCTTACACACGTGACATACACTCTTACACACGTGACATACACTCTTACACACGTGACATACACTCTTACACACGTGCCATACACTCTTACACACGTGACATACACTCTTACACACGTGCCATACACTCTTACACACGTGCCATACACTTTT
>CM060973.1:96798656-96926156 GCA_030765045.1 Tenodera sinensis
ACTAACCTGAAAACGTGCTATTCTTAATAAGCAAATTTGTAAGTCCACAAATGAAGCAAATATTGATGTAATATTGCACGTTAAACTGTCCTCAATTACCAGTACAAATATCTGTTTATACTATGTTGTAGTTTACTTATGCAACTCGAAGAAAATATGCAGCTGAACCAGTTAAGTCTGCAGTATTTAAATATTTTGTGCTAACCACAAAAATCAGTTACCGGTACAACATATTTAATAACAGTTAAAATTTCTAATTTTACAATAAAATTAAATATACTGAAAATAGCATTTATTTTAACCATACCTTACAAACCTTTCTTACTTTTCCAGCCAAAAACTTGACACATTTCTTCGGAAATATTGGTTTTGATGTTTTCGAATAATGACTAAATTATTAAATAATATATTAACAGTTTAGGAAAATGTGTGGACGACGAGACAGGGTGAGTGTGTGAGATAGCCTCGTACAGATAGAGCGACGTCTAGAGAAGGAGGGATATATCCCTCTGTATATACACAGAGAGAGATGGGGAAGAATATGGAGAGAGACGGGGAGGGGAGAGATGCAGAGATCTGGAGAGAGGGATGGAGCGAGAGGAAGAGCGATGAGGAGAGATAGAGATCGAGCGGAACAGGGAAGGCGGGAGAAGGGGTGACGGTGACTGGTTGAGGTGAGGGAGCGTGGCCGAGGCAGAGGTCAAGGGGTCGAGAGCGAGTGAGAGCGGTCGAGGGCAAGTGAGAGGGGTCGAGAACGAGTGAGAGGGGTCGAGGGCAACTGAGAGGGGTCGAGGGCAAGTGAGAGGGGTCGAGGGCAAGTGAGAGGTGACGAGAGCAAGTGAGAGGGGTCGAGGGCAAGTGAGAGGGGTCGAGGGCATTTAAGAGGGGTCGAGAGCGAGTGAGAGGGGTCGACGGCAAGTGAGAGTGGTCGAGAGAGAATGAGAGGAGTCGAGGGCAAGTGAGAGAGGTCGAGAGCGAGTGAGAGGGGTCGAGAGCGAGTGAGAGGGGTCGAGGGCATTTGAGAGGGGTCGAGAGCGAGTGAGAGGGGTCGAGGGCAAGTAAGAGGGGTCGAGGGCAAGTGAGAGGGGTCGAGGGCAAGTGAGAGGGGTCGAGGGCAAGTGAGAGGGGTCGAGAGCGAGTGAGAGGGGTTGAGAGAGAGTGAGAGGATCGAGGGCATTTGAGAGGGTTCGAGAGCGAGTGAGAGGGGTCGACGGCAAGTGAGAGGGGTCGAGAGCGAGTGATAGGGGTCGAGGGCAAGTGAGAGGGGTCGAGAGCGAGTGAAAGGGGTCGAGGGCAAGTGAAAGGGGTCAAGAGCAAGTGAGAGGGGTCGAGAGCGAGTGATAGGAGTCGAGGGCAAGTGAGAGGGGGCGAGAGCGTGTGAGAGGGGTCGAGAGCGAGTGAGAGGGGTCGAGCGCGAGTGAGAGGGGTCGAGAGCGAGTGAGAGGGTCGAGGGCATTTGAGAGGGGTCAAGAGCGAGTGAGAGGGGTCGAGAGCGAGTGAGAGGGGTCGAGGGCATTTGAGAGGGGTCGAGAGCGAGTGAGAGGGGTCGAGGGCAAGTGAGAGGGGTCGAGCGCGAGTGAGAGGTGTCGAGAGCGAGTGAGAGGGTCGAGGGCATTTGAGAGGGGTCAAGAGCGAGTGAGAGGGGTCGAGGGCAAGTGAAAGGGGTCGAGAGCAAGTGAGAGGGGTCGAGAGCGAGTGAGAGGGGTCGAGGGCAAGTGAGAGGGGGCGAGAGCGTGTGGGAGGGGTCGAGAGCGAGTGAGAGGGGTCGACGGCAAGTGAGAGGGGTCGAGAGCGAATGAGAGGAGTCGAGGGCAAGTGAGAGGTCGAGAGCGAGTGAGAGGGGTCGAGAGCGAGTGAAAGGGGTCGAGGGCATTTGAGAGGGGTTGACAGCGAGTGAGAGGGGTCGAGGGCAAGTAAGAGGGGTCGAGGGCAAGTGAGAGGGGTCGAGGGCAAGTGAGAGGGGTCGAGAGCGAGTGAGAGGGGTCGAGAGAGAGTGAGAGGATCGAGGGCATTCGAGAGGGTTCGAGAGCGAGTGAGAGGGGTCGACGGCAAGTGAGAGGGGTCGAGAGCGAGTGAGAGGGGTCGAGGGCAAGTGAGAGGGGTCGAGAGCGAGTGAGAGGGGTCGAGGGCAAGTGAAAGGGGTCGAGAGCGAGTGAGAGGGGTCGAGAGCGAGTGAGAGGGGTCGAGGGCAAGTGAGAGGGGGCGAGAGCGTGTGAGAGGGGTCGAGAGCGAGTGAGAGGGGTCGAGGGCAAGTGAGGGGGGTCGAGCGCGAGTGAGAGGGGTCGAGAGCGAGTGAGAGGGTCGAGGGCATTTGAGAGGGGTCAAGAGCGAGTGAGAGGGGTCGAGGGCAAGTGAGAGGGGTCGAGAGCAAGTGAGAGGGGTCGAGAGCGAGTGAGAAGGGTCGAGGGCAAGTGAGAGGGGTCGAGAGCGAGTGAGAGGGATCGAGAGCGAGTGAGAGGGTCGAGGGCAAGTGAGAGGTGTCGAGAGCGAGTGAGAGGGGTCGAGGGCAAGTGAGAGGGGTCGAGGGCATGTGAGAGGGGTCGAGGGCAAGTGAGAGGGTCCGAGGGCGAGGCAAGGGAGTGACATCGAGAGTGACATCGCTAGTGACATCGAGTGACAAGGAGTGACAGAGAGTGACATCAGTAGAGACATCGGTAGTGACGTCGGGAGTGACATCGAGAGTGACCGAGAGTGACAATGGGAGTGACATCGAGTGTGACATCGGGAGTGACATCGAGAGTGGCATCGAGAGTGACATCGAGAGTGACGCCGAGAGTGACATAGAGTGAGACATCGAGAGTGACATCGGGAGTGACATCGGGAGTGACATCGGGTGTGACATCGAGAGTGACGTCGAGAGTGGCATCGAGAGTGACATCGAGAGTGACGCCGAGAGTGACATCGAGAGTGACATCGAGAGAGACATCGAGTGTGACATCGAGAGTGACTTCAAGAGTGACATCGGGAGTGACATCGCGAGTGATGCCGGGAGTGACATGGGGAGTGACATCGGGAGTGACATCGAGTGTGACATCGAGAGCTACACCGGGTACGACACCGGGTACGTCACCGCGTACGACACCGCGTACGACACCTGGTACGACACCGCGTACGACACCTGGTACAACACCGCGTACGACACCGCGTACGACACCGCGTACGACACCGAGTACGACACCGCGTACGACACCGAGTACGACACCGCGTACGACACCGCGTACGACACCGCGTACGACACCGAGTACGACACCGAGTACGACACCGAGTACGACACTGCGTACGACACCGCGTACGACACCGAGTACGACACCGCGTACGACACCGATTACGACACCGCGTACGACACCGAGTACGACACCGGGTACGACACCGAGTACGACACCTTGTACGACACCGCGTACGACACCGAGTACGACACCGAGTACGACACCGAGTACGACACCGAGTACGACACCGGGTACGACACCGGTTACGACACCGAGTACGACACCGGGTACGACACCGCGTACGACACCGAGTACGACACCGCGTACGACACCGCGTACCACACCGAGTACGACACCGCGTACGACACCGCGTACGACACCGCGTACGAAACCGCGTACGACACCGCGTACGACACCGCGTACGACACCGGGTACGACACCGCGTACGACACCGGGTACGACACCGAGTACGACACCGCGTACGACATCGTCGGTGACACCGGGTACGACACCGCGTACGACACCGGGTACGACACCGAGTACGACACCGCGTACGACACCGCGTACGACACCGCGTACGACACCGGGTACGACACCGCGTACGACACTGCGTACGACACCGCGTACGACACCGGGTACGACACCGGGTACGACACCATCGGTGACACCGTGGGGAGTGACCTCGATCAAGGGAGCGACTTGGTGAGTGACTGCTGGAGTGATGAGCCGAGGCTTCTAGGCTGCGAATGAGAAGTTGAGAGGGCACTGATGTCGGAGGTGGGAGTCGTCGAATTACCGTTTTGCTACATTGCTGTCAGGAGTAATATATGGATGTCAACATGGAAGAGATGAAGGAATTGCTACCCTACTAGCCTAAGTCAAGAACCTGAAACCGGGAATGGAAAGAATGGAGAAGGAATTGAAAACGTAAACGAGGGAATGGAAGAAATGAAATTCATACTGATAAGATGGGAAACGAAGAAACAGGGAGTTCGGCTATAAAAGAAGATAGAGGTGAAGATAAGGAGTGTAAAGGAAGAAGTGAAGACAAAAATGAATTCTGGAATGGGAAATATGACTAAAGTGATCGATACGAAGATGGGGCTATTGGGGAAGATAGACGGGGAACTGGTCGGCGTGAAGGAAGACGGGGAACAACTCGACGGGAAGGTGGAACTCCTCTGCTAGCGCGTGGACGTCGTGGATGATGTCGGGGAATGTTTTAACACCCTGGAAGGAAAAGTCGACGGCATCGTCAAGGAACTGGAAGCCAGAGGTGGGCGGAATAGTACTGATTGGCCGAGGGGACAGTTACGGAAGTGTACGATACGATGAAGTCAAAGAGACGTCGACAAGGATCAGCTACAGGAGTGTGTAGCCAAACAGGACACGCGAAGTACTGTCAGCAAGGAAGTCAACGAGCTAGCGAGGAACAAATAAGTACCAACTTGGCGTGGATCATTGAGGTACCGACGGAGCTGTCCATACAGGTGACGCTGAGTGCCGTGAATAGAAGACTGGTGGACATCTGTGCGTGTTCGTCGCGAGGGTAGCTGAGGAAGTGATACTGGGACTGCATGCCCTCAGGAGCCACGAGGAGGGTCCTGCAAGTCGGACAAGACGAGTTAATGCCCCGGAGCCCCATGGTCGGCAGGATGATCCTGGAGGTGGTTGTGGTTGGACCCGCCATAAGCAAGATGACTGAGAAGGTACTCCAGGGAGATTGGCGGTCATAAAACCTTGTGGATCGTTTTCACGATGGGAGCAGGATGACATATGTGTGAAGGGCAACCGGATGAAGTGGGGTGCAGTGCTATAGAGTGGAACGTGGCCAACGCTCAGATACCTCCCAATCGCTATATAAGGTCTTCGCAACCAGGGGCCGCTGCTTAACAATCAAGTAGTTTCTTAGCTACATAACGAGGCTGAGTGCACCCCGGAACAGATCTCCCACTTGGTAAGCAGCACCGCTAGCTAAATAAAACGTATATCTTACATTTTTTTGGGATAGTTTCCGAAGTCCTCTACAATTTGACTTACTTTTGTATAAATGGTAAACTGTAAGACAAAGACAAAATTTTACTACACAAAAGATCTAGGTATATCTCGTTTAAAGCACACAACTTATATCAGTTTTTTTTTTTCATTATCTATTTCCGAAGTATTCCTTGTTGGTTTGAATTTTGAAATTGGTTGAAGTTGTTATTCACTTTTTTCATTCGTTGTTTCACTGGTAATGCAAAGAGAATGGAATTTCAAAGTCCTTACATAGCAATTAGGTCTTAAAATAGTTCACTACCTACAATGAAGTGTATAATAAAAGCATTTCTACAAATTTTGTTTCTATTAACGTTAAATACATAGAACAATAAGCATTCGTAATAATAGTTTATACAGTTATAATTTATACAAAGAATGAGTAGAGAAAATTATGTAATAAAATTTTTTCCGGTAACTAAAGAATTTCAGTCATCTGTAGCTTTAGCCTAATACATCCTTCAAAAAATATGTAAATATGTAATGAACAATTATCTCTTATATACAAAAAAAAATCAGATGTGTTGCACTAACATGACTTTCTCTACTCTTGTACTAACCATTCTTACAAACTCTTATTCCTATATCTTCTTCATGTTAATACAGATATCTGATGAGTTGCACTCACATGACTTTCTCTACTCTTGTACTAACCATTCTTACAAACTCTTATTCCTATATCTTCTTCATGTTAATACAGATATCTGATGTGTTGCACTAACATGACTTTCTCCACTCTTGTACTAACCATTCTTACAAACTCTTATTCCTATATCTTCTTCATGTTAATACAGATATCTGATGAGTTGCACTCACATGACTTTCTCTACTCTTGTACTAACCATTCTTACAAACTCTTATTCCTATATCTTCTTCATGTTAATACAGATATCTGATGAGTTGCACTCACATGACTTTCTCTACTCTTGTACTAACCATTCTTACAAACTCTTATTCCTATATCTTCTTCATGTTAATACAGATATCTGATGAGTTGCACTCACATGACTTTCTCTACTCTTGTACTAACCATTCTTACAAACTCTTATTCCTATATCTTCTTCATGTTAATACAGATATCTGATGTGTTACACTCACATGACTTTCTCTACTCTTGTACTAACCATTCTTACAAACTCTTATTCCTATATCTTCTTCATGTTAATACAGATATCTGATGTGTTACACTCACATGACTTTCTCCACTCTTGTACTAATCATTCTTACAAACTCTTATTCCTATATCTTCTTCATGTTAATACAGATATCTGATGTGTTGCACTCACATGACTTTCTCTACTCTTGTACTAACCATTCTTACAAACTCTTATTCCTATATCTTCTTCATGTTAATACAGATATCTGATGTGCTGCACTCACATGACTTTCTCTACTCTTGTACTAACCATTCTTACAAACTCTTATTCCTATATCTTCTTCATGTTAATACAGATATCTGATGTGTTACACTCACATGACTTTCTCTACTCTTGTACTAACCATTCTTACAAACTCTTATTCCTATATCTTCTTCATGTTAATACAGATATCTGATGTGTTACACTCACATGACTTTCTCTACTCTTGTACTAACCATTCTTACAAACTCTTATTCCTATATCTTCTTCATGTTAATACAGATATCTGATGTGTTACACTCACATGACTTTCTCTACTCTTGTACTAACCATTCTTACAAACTCTTATTCCTATATCTTCTTCATGTTAATACAGATATCTGATGTGTTACACTCACATGACTTTCTCTACTCTTGTACTAACCATTCTTACAAACTCTTATTCCTATATCTTCTTCATGTTAATACAGATATCTGATGTGTTACACTCACATGACTTTCTCTACTCTTGTACTAACCATTCTTACAAACTCTTATTCCTATATCTTCTTCATGTTAATACAGATATCTGATGTGTTACACTCACATGACTTTCTCCACTCTTGTACTAACCATTCTTACAAACTCTTATTCCTATATCTTCTTCATGTTAATACAGATATCTGATGTGTTACACTCACATGACTTTCTCTACTCTTGTACTAACCATTCTTACAAACTCTTATTCCTATATCTTCTTCATGTTAATACAGATATCTGATGTGTTACACTCACATGACTTTCTCTACTCTTGTACTAACCATTCTTACAAACTCTTATTCCTATATCTTCTTCATGTTAATACAGATATCTGATGTGTTACACTCACATGACTTTCTCCACTCTTGTACTAACCATTCTTACAAACTCTTATTCCTATATCTTCTTCATGTTAATACAGATATCTGATGTGTTACACTCACATGACTTTCTCTACTCTTGTACTAACCATTCTTACAAACTCTTATTCCTATATCTTCTTCATGTTAATACAGATATCTGATGTGTTACACTCACATGACTTTCTCCACTCTTGTACTAACCATTCTTACAAACTCTTATTCCTATATCTTCTTCATGTTAATACAGATATCTGATGTGTTACACTCACATGACTTTCTCTACTCTTGTACTAACCATTCTTACAAACTCTTATTCCTATATCTTCTTCATGTTAATACAGATATCTGATGTGTTACACTCACATGACTTTCTCTACTCTTGTACTAACCATTCTTACAAACTCTTATTCCTATATCTTCTTCATGTTAATACAGATATCTGATGTGTTACACTCACATGACTTTCTCCACTCTTGTACTAACCATTCTTACAAACTCTTATTCCTATATCTTCTTCATGTTAATACAGATATCTGATGTGTTACACTCACATGACTTTCTCTACTCTTGTACTAACCATTCTTACAAACTCTTATTGTTATATCTTCTTCATGTTAATACAGATATCTGATGTGTTGCACTAACATGACTTTCTCCACTCTTGTACTAACCATTCTTACAAACTCTTATTCCTATATCTTCTTCATGTTAATACAGATATCTGTCATGTTACACTCACATGACTTTCTCTACTCTTGTACTAACCATTCTTACAAACTCTTATTGTTATATCTTCTTCATGTTAATACAGATATCTGATGTGTTACACTCACATGACTTTCTCTACTCTTGTACTAACCATTCTTACAAACTCTTATTGTTATATCTTCTTCATGTTAATACAGATATCTGATGTGTTACACTCACATGACTTTCTCTACTCTTGTACTAACCATTCTTACAAACTCTTATTGTTATATCTTCTTCATGTTAATACAGATATCTGACGTGTTACACTCACATGACTTCCTCTACGCTTGTACTAACCATTCTTACAAACTCTTATTCCTATATCTTCTTCATGTTAATACAGATATCTGATGTGTTACACTCACATGACTTTCTCTACTCTTGTACTAACCATTCTTACAAACTCTTATTCCTATATCTTCTTCATGTTAATACAGATATCTGATGTGTTGCACTCACATGACTTTCTCTACTCTTGTACTAACCATTCTTACAAACTCTTATTCCTATATCTTCTTCGGGTTAGTTGAGATAAACATTTGTACAAATTATCTTATTGCTTATTTCCTTGTAGGTACAAGGGGAATATGGGAATATAGTAGGCTTTGAGCGATTGTCAAATGCCTGAAAGCTTTCAAATTCCGATCTCTTTACACGGCCAAGAGATAAAAAGTGAATAACGACATTTCAATTGAGAAAACTCACGCAAATCAAGGAAGGGTTCACCCTGAGGTTAGCTCAGACATCGCTATTTTCATCAATTAACAATGCACACACAAACTAAAATTCAAGCTGGACCCAAAATGTTGCAATAATCAAACCGAACAACTGGCAATCGTAAAAGCACTTCATAAAGTAAGAGTTACGAGAAAACAACAAAAAAGATAGCTTTATGTACTGATAGTCGTAGCACAGTAGTCTGTTAGAAACTATACAAACACACACGCACACATCTCACTCCAAATACGCGTTTTAAACTCCCTGAATAAAAATCAGAATGTTGCTGCATGTGTATCTGTATGTGTGTATGTGTGTCAAGTGAACCATTTCCGAGTTAGGTATTCCTCGTCACTGGTTTGAGTTTTGCAATACTTTTGTATACTTTTCTAATAGAAAGTCGTTATTCATTTGTTTCGTCCTCGTCATACAAAGAGAACGAAATGTCAACGCCATCATATAGTGACTATCTCTTAAAACATTTGACTATCACTTAAGTCGATTGTGTTCCCTATAACATTTGTACTAAACCTGTATCTTGATTAGCAGCAGCCAGATAAAGGAATAAACATTTTTAGGAATAGTTTGTTCAAGAATGGGTAGAGAAAGTCATATGAATGTAATGAATTTTACTTTTTTTGTCCAGAGATTCTGAAAGTGCGTATTTCCGTGGATATGTTAGTGTTGCATTTTTGTATTCAATACGATAGTTTCGCTAGAAAACCCTGTGGCACAAGAGCCCATCCTGACCTAGCCCTACCGCACGACCGCTGCGTCCCGCACCTCTGTCCATCACAGGCGTCATGGGAGCAGGTCTCCCAGTGGGAGAAAACGCGGAAATCGAACCCGGGTCCCCTGCTAAATCTAGAGAAGGTAAACAACAACAGCCGTGTTGGGTCATATGCTACTACGTGGAAGTGAGTTAAACCGTCAAAGCACGGACAGCGGTTCTTAATTTCCGTGTAATTATGAGGCACCCAGCGCAACAGGTGTAGCCACTTCCGGTATTGCCAACTTCCTAATTGCTACAACATGTTGGTGAAAAAAACCTGCGTTATTAACGGCTACGTATTGACTTGAGCTTTATCGCACACAACAAGTTACTGCGTAGTATTAGGGAGCTCCATAACATCAACAGAAGGTACTTGTCGCATTATTTACATACAAGATATCATAACCTCACACACTCGCACATTACTAGAGATGGGTCGATACTAGTTTGTCTCGATACTCGACACCGCCATTTCTACTTCTAGTTTTAGCACAACATTGAAATGCCTGTGAAAATTTAAAACCATCGTGTACTTATATTTAAACTCTAGATTAGACATTTAAAAGTCAAATGCGTTTCTGAAACAGTCGACGTCAAGTATGAGTTCTACTGTGCTAAATAGTCTTTGAGAGAAAATTGTTGCACGAGGAATACGCAAACATTTAGAGGTTAAGTTTTTTAGTTTTGGAAATTTTGGATTTGTTTTTCAGTAATCGAGTGCACTAGAAAGAGTACTAACTCTGTCATTAACAGTAACTCTTGTTTTAAATGGCTCTAACGATTTCCACTAATATATCTGTGGATATTCTCTGAAGTTATCTTCGTTTTGAATGATTTATATACATATATGTAATAAACTGTAACAGTTCTACAAAATATTACTGCAATACCTCGTTAAAAGAAGGAATTTATGTCAACGTTTTTATGGTGTGAACAATTCCTTTATTATTAGTTTGAATTTTCAGGGAGTTGAAGTTGTTTTCACAAGGAGAGAAGCTTGCTGGCACTTCATTCACCCTTTAGTCTGTGGTCCTTAAGGTCGCGGGTTTAAGTCCGACTGAGGACAATGGACGTAATAACTATTGGAGCAATGCGAACGTAAAGCTTGTAAATTCGGAGAAATGTGGGCTCTGTTTAAAAGGCAGATATCTGAAATTGTTGCGACACCGTTTCACGACCTACACTTTCACATCTCCAATCACCTTTAACCTCATAGTTTCTCTTCCTTAAACTGAGATAATGCATTTAATTTGGGCATCACTTCACCCACACTGCAATTATTAATACTGGATAAGCATTTGTCAGCGAGTAACACAACACTAGCCAGGAGATCTGCGGATTCACGCAAAGTATGTAGATAATTATAACAGAATATCTCCTGCTCACAAGTCAGAGAATTCCCTGCTCTTATGTATGTGATTTAGGATCCAGCAAGTCCCAGAAGAAAAGTTATGTTTCAGACGGGAATAAGAAGGAATAATACAAATGTGTGTATGAAATACACACGCAGCCATTCTTTTGTTCAGTAAGTATCGCCAACTGTATCCCATGAATCGCTGAAAAACAATTAATTGCACATTACAATCAATATATCAGTCCATGTATTTATTGTAATTGTCCTTTTAATTAATTATTAGTGTATTTTTCCAGAAGAAACGTTATCTGTTGATGTTAAAAATAAAGTGACATTTATTTGAGATTATGAACTGGTTTTCGTCAGTTGCCAATACTTAACAACACCAATCGAAATGAATATATGTTGTTATTTTTTATATAATTTAACCACTTTTGGTGAAATATAGTATACAAATTCATATTTTATATGTGAAATACTCCACATAAATATAATCACTCCGCTTGAGAATTTATCAGTTAGGTCACACGTATTATCATGTTACTTCTGACAAAGGAGCGTGTATTTATAAAACTGTTGTCTTATAGCGATACTTAACAGAAATGCCTTCCTGTGATCGATTATTGGTAGTACGTAGCGCCTAAAGACCGTAGCACACGTTTGGTGGTAGGTTTTCAGCGACTCACATTCTTATTACGGGACCAGTGAAGTTATTCATACTCATTTCAAAAATATCATTATTAGTGTACATTACATTTTTGCAGCTGCAATAGGAGCTACGAGCATCCAAAGATAGACAAGAATCCTCGTGCACATGAGTCCAAGTCAGGTAGTTGGTCGAACCAATGAAACTTTAAGTAGGTAATGGAAATAAAATACATTACGCACCAGGACAATTCAAGTCTAGAGAAAATCATACTTCCCAGTGAGCACATGGAATGAACATGAGCTGAATACTCACCTTTGAAACATTTTTCTTCTAAACCACTCTCGAAACAGTATTCGGAAGGCGTCTAAAATGATCCTGGATATTACCAGATTTGAAGAAAGCGAATCGGATCAATTGTTTGAATGCATTAGCCAAAATTAGAAGTGCACAGAATATGAAGAAATTGTTCTGTTTCCTAAAGTTTAACTGTGCACGATAAGGATATCGTATCTGTGATGAACCGTACCGTACTTTTGAATGGACGGAAAAAGAAAACGTCCGCTGGTTCTACCAATCCAGGGGATCAGCTTCTTAAGAAATTCAACATCTTGTACAACTGTCTCATTATGCAAAGCATCATCTTCATTTTCCGTCCAAGAATCAAGCAAAAGAAGAATTCCATCTCTTCTGTGCAAATCCGGCCATAACAGCTGCTCCAGGAACATTTTCAAATTCATTTTGTTGATTTGGTAGTTTATGCTTTGACAATGAATAATTCAAGTGACACGCTTGCTGGAAATTTCTCGTTTTGTTCCGAGACAAGACCATGTGTGATTGCTGGAACTGAACCCACGGTCTTTAGCAAATCTTGAGTGATCTGCATTGATTATTATCTGCTCAGGGGTAAGGGGGGGGCGTGTACTGAATGAACTTAATGTATAGCCAGTTACTGACTATTACACTATTGTTTTAATTTTTATGTAAAGAGCAATTTTTATTTAGCTCAAATTAGTACGGTTATCTGCAATGAATACTATAGCCTTTGACAGTGGAATAATGAATTAATATTGCACGATTGCAAATTTCCAACATGCGACCCCCTTGAGAAAAAAGTTTGCTGACGCCCATGCTTAAAGTATGGAAGTGCATGGAACAATATGTATGAGTATGTGAATTTAATGTAATAGCCAAAATATTAAGGTCACGATAAGGGACTGTGCGAACACTTTTTTTTCTTTTATTTCTTGTCTACTATTTGCGCAATAACCATTATTGCACTCATGTTTGCTGCACCTAATGTTAAATGTCGGGTATCCGTCTTAAAACTGCGATAACATACATGATAAAAGGTTCGATATAGTGTAGTGTAATGTACGTACTCAGAACCATTAAGTGAGACCACATCATGTGATGGATGTGGATGCTTTTACCACATATTGTAGGTAAGTGTTGTTGGTCAACAATGACCACTGCTATGAAAATCACATTTATGGTGGGAACAACCTCAGGGAACGCGGATGGGCTCGTACATTAAGGTGGGATTACATCGGAGTAAGCTTACAAAAACAAAAATATTAATTTGTTTTAGTTCCTTCCTCCCTCCCTCCCTCCCACCCTCCCTCTCCTTCCTTCCCTCCTTCCTCCCTCCCTTCCTCCCTCCCTTCCTCCCTCCCACCCTTCCTTTCTTTCTTTACCAACATCAGGGTAGCTTGCAAAAATGTAAGAATAAATTAGTTGTCACCAAAAAATGTGCATTGAATTATTTTAGTGATTGAAAGTGCATTGCCCATAAGTCACGATAAAAACTGTTAATTTACACCTCTAAGTGCATTTAACATTGGGACTAACCGTTGTGCTTTCGTGGATCATTTTAATGCTTTATTCGAGAGCAACCATGGCGAGAACTGAATAGCATTGCTCTAGTGACAATATCATAGTATCCGAGAACTTGCATTCGAATACAAGAGATTTCGATTAGCGAATACTACTACTAGTGAGTGATAGGATCCGAGAACTTGCATTCGAATACAAGAGATTTCGATTAGCGAATACTACTACTAGTGAGTGACAGGATCCGAGAACTTGCATTCGAATACAAGAGATTTCGATTAGCGAATACTACTACTAGTGAGTGACAGGATCCGAGAACTTGCATTCGAATACAAGAGATTTCGATTAGCGAATACTACTACTAGTGAGTGACAGGATCCGAGAACTTGCATTCGAATACAAGAGATTTCGATTAGCGAATACTACTACTAGTGAGTGACAGGATCCGAGAACTTGCATTCGAATACAAGAGATTTCGATTAGCGAATACTACTACTAGTGAGTGATAGGATCCGAGAACTTGCATTCGAATACAAGAGATTTCGATTAGCGAATACTACTACTAGTGAGTGATAGGATCCGAGAACTTGCATTCGAATACAAGAGATTTCGATTAGCGAATACTACTACTAGTGAGTGACAGGATCCGAGAACTTGCATTCGAATACAAGAGATTTCGATTAGCGAATACTACTACTAGTGAGTGATAGGATCCGAGAACTTGCATTCGAATACAAGAGATTTCGATTAGCGAATACTACTACTAGTGAGTGATAGGATCCGAGAACTTGCATTCGAATGCAAGAGATTTCTATTAGCGTATATTAGTACTAGTGAGTGACAGGATCCGAGAACTTGCATTCGAATACAAGAGATTTCGATTAGCGAATACTACTACTAGTGAGTGATAGGATCCGAGAACTTGCATTCGAATACAAGAGATTTCGATTAGCGAATACTACTACTAGTGAGTGATAGGATCCGAGAACTTGCATTCGAATACAAGAGATTTCGATTAGCGAATACTACTACTAGTGAGTGATAGGATCCGAGAACTTGCATTCGAATGCAAGAGATTTCTATTAGCGTATATTAGTACTAGTGAGTGACAGGATCCGAGAACTTGCATTCGAATACAAGAGATTTCGATTAGCGAATACTACTACTAGTGAGTGATAGGATCCGAGAACTTGCATTCGAATACAAGAGATTTCGATTAGCGAATACTAAAGCGCGTCTCACCCTTAAAAGACAGTACACGTTAAATGGAGCGCAGTGTTGCAACATGTACTAGTTGCGAATCTTTCTCCGCGAGCGACTCGAGGTGGCCTGAGTCCTGTACTTAGTCCTTCAATTGCTGCTTGACGAGACGGACACTTTTAACTTTGGTATCCCTCCACGCCTTTGTTACTGTATGACCTAAATTTACAAATGAATCGTCTGTATAAACAATTGATTTCCCCTGGTCCCGTCCCTAAACCTTTTATGTCTTTTAGATATTTATGTCGCCATCTGATGATATCGATATCGTCTCTTTCTATTAATATGCAATTGTTACCCTTTCTTTCATATTCGAACCCCAAATCAGAGTGGCCCTTGAGAAATTTGGTAGGGTCTCATCACTGTTGAACTGTGACAAAATTATATTCAGCGTGGGTGGAATATTTGCAAACTGTAAAGAATGAACAAATCGCCGCACTCCACCTTGCACTATTCAATCATATTGCGTTAACCTAGCGTTTTGTGTAGTCCCGCCCCTTTTGCTTTCTTTTTCGATGGCGTTCTTAGAGGTCCTTCCATTAGTTCCTTTTTAATCATACACACTACTGCTTCTGAACACCCGATAGCCTTAGCTGTTTCTTTTACTGCCTTTACTGCCAAGCATTTTGCTTCAAAAATAATCTAACACATTCATAATTATTTGGCGTTCCTTACTTCTTAATTTACCAACATATCGTCTCTTCCTAGCTTCCCCCTCCATAACTACAAATATTTACAAAAATATTAAACAAATAACGCAATAACAGCTCACAGTTACAAACACGGCTTCTTTCGAACTAATGTTAGTGCTGCTCCTTATACTATCTTCTGTGTCAGGCCTGACGCTGAATAGATGAATACCTTTTGTTTGCCTTATTGGATAAAAGAAAGAGGTTACTGCCTTTTGGTTTATTTTAAAAACTTTCTCCAACCTTCCTCAACATTTGTTCTCGCTGGTTCCCTGATGTAAACTCAATAACAAAAAAGTTTCACACTGCGTAACTTTTGCAGTGCACATATATAAAATTTTCCGAAAACATTTAATTTAAAAAATTATAACACTTAACTGGGTAAACATAGAGAATTCAAAGTAGGCAGGTAGTAGCACTATAGTTTACTCTACCTAAGAAAAAAATATAGATGCATTCTAGCAGTTAGTTTGTTAGTTAGTGCGTGATGAGTGTAGAAACAGCAAATATCGGACTTCTATTGAAAAAAACGTTTTCTGAAGAAATTTGGACCTATGGAAATGTATAACGACTCTGAAAAGGATATAACCTGATAGAGAAAAAAATTCTGCATAGGATAATGTGTTCAAACCTGAAATTTATAACAAATGAATATTTATACCATGCTATTAGGAATGTGGCAACAGAGCGAGGGTAGAAAAGGACGCGGCTAATGGCAACTTGTATGCGCTAGATAGAGACAGAGATGTCCCATTTAACTCCATACTGTCTTCTAAGAGTGAAACGCTATATACTACTAGTGAGTGATAGGATCCGAGAACTTGCATTCGAATACAAGAGATTTCGATTAGCGAATACTACTACTAGTGAGTGACAGGATCCGAGAACTTGCATTCGAATGAAACATTCGATTCTTAAAAGTATTCGAATACAGAGTATTTGGTTCTTGAAAGGATTCGATTCTGCCCATCACTACTTTTAAGATGAGAAATTTGTTATGAGAATTTTAAGTACCGGATAATCTGTGTACCGGACGCGAGAAATGTGTTATTAAAACCACAGGATACCACGATACCCAGCGCAGATTCAATATGGTGGCAAGCATGGTAATGAAAACTTAGCTTTCCGAAAATGTTTAATGTAGTTGTTCAGTTCTGTGTAGTGTTATGTGTGTGGTTCTGTATTTGTTAACGTTGTCAACTGTTCAATGATAACACCCAGAACGTCGCAAAATAAACCAAGGGATAACCGAATATTGTATTTATTTTGAAAGCTTCGTTTTCTAACATGCTAAACTGAGGTAGGTACCTGGTATCGGTAAATCTGTGCCAGAGCGTCCTCACGTGATTCACTGACAGTTCTGTGATGTCATGGCGCTGCAAGGCACAAATATCTGTCGCCAACTTAACATTGTACAACTAGCTAAAACTAAACTTAACATTCAACAACTATAATATATTACTGCTATTAGTATATTAACCTCTTGTATTTAGCCAGAAAGGTAGAACATTTGCCAGAATAACGTCGAGAGCATTCCTTCTCGGTTTACCGCCTTCTCTTGTGCCTGTTGTGGTAATTTTCATTCGATGAGCAACAATATCTCTTCCTCAGTCCAATTTTTCATCTTCAAACGTATGTAGAATACAGATTAAAACCACAACCGCACCGCACAAGAACTTAAGTCACATCACTTAATTACAAAACAATAACTCTTAGTAACAACAACAAATAACGTTATAACATTAACTAGTTGCTTGGCAACATTCACATACTTCCGCTGATTTCAATTTTCCAGCGTTGGCAATACATACCTCACCAACGAGTTAAAGGGAATGAGTCACAAAACAAGTGACTATCACCCACGTGAGGACGCACTAACACAGAATAACCCCTGGTATCTCATTTTCAAAGCTACATGTCTGCATCATTCTGTGTTAAACTCTTATACTTAACCTTATAATGCACACCGGTCCAGCGGCGAAGAAAGCCGAAGTGTTGGAGTCACATGAGGTGTACACCTGAGTCTATCAATGCAGTTAAACCAGTAATATATCCTGGACCCTATTCCTTACCATGTATTCCTATTTTAGAAGTGTCTGTAAAATGTTATTCTCCTCATTTATCTTTGAGGAATGCATCATTCAATTATATTAACTTGTTTAACTTTCCTTTTTGCAGTATAAGCAATTTTCAACATCACCACCACCACCACCACCACCACCACCAATCATGTTGCTAGCGTTGTTGTTGTTATTATTATTATTGTTATTGTTGTTACTATTGTTACTGTATACTAGCATTAGTATTACTATTTTTACTATTATTACTATTATTATTGGTTCAAATAAGTGAATACTATGTCATTGTTTTAAGCTCCTGACGACATTCAGTTGTCTCCTGTAATTGCGTAGAAAGAGTAAGTAATTTTAAGGCCAGCGTACAACAATCAGTTGTTAAATATTTGACTATTGCTATTCATTTTGTATGTTTAAAAATATGTGCAATGTAGTAAAGGTTTAGCTCCATTAAACGGAGCAATAAATAGAAAAATAAGTTTCTGATAGAATAGTTTGTATACACATTAAGAAGCAATATACAATAGGGAAAGTCATGTGAATGTAATACATCTGATTTTTTTTTCTTTGCATAGGACGAGGTATACATTTTCATTAAAGTTCTATAGTTATACTGATCAGTCATTAAGTAAATATCCAATTTACAATAGACTTTGTCACTTGCAGCTATTTCTAATCGTATATTATTCTTGTCCAGCTCTTCAAATTCATGCATATGATATACAGGATTTTCTAGTAGCCACGTATAGGTTCTATTCTTAAATTCTTGAAGATTTAGGTTACACATTCTGTTCAGTAGTGCATTAAAAAGCTTTATACATATCAGTTTATGACATTTACTCATCTTGCTTAGTCTATGATATGGCATATCCAATTTGTTTGTTTCTTGTATTGTAATTATGTATTTCTTTCCTTACACTGTGATTATGCATATTTTCTTTTACATATATTAGTACATATATATAAATTTACAATCGTAGGAATCTTTTGTTTTACAAAGAGTATTTTACAATGATCCATTACTTTATCATCATATAGAATTCGAACTGCCCTTAGAAAATTCCTCGAGACAGCTTTTTTTAAACTCGCTATAGCGCATATCTTTCCTATAAGATAACCCCCAAACTCTTAACAGCCTGTGAATTTAGTTTATCTATTTCAATGATCATCATCCAAATAATACTGTATAGTTATCCAGAATTACGTCCTATTGGTCATATTTCAAATGAACACAGTTTATTTACCTGCTTCTGGCAGAACTGCCTTGCAATTGTTGAACAATGTCAAGCAAACTTCAATTAAAAGCCGTAAAACATGCTAAAGAATAAAACAACCATGCTGGAGCCAGGGCTCTTTGATATAACAGAAAAGATAATAAGAGATTGGAGAAAGAATGAGGATACTGCTAAAAAGATGTCAAAGACATCTAGATTCTAGATTTGCTGACTAAATCTAAAAAAAAATACATTGCAGAATGTGTACAAAAATAGACACAATTGACACAATAGACACAAGAAATGTGATTAGAGCTATACATTGAAATGGGAATGGGGCAATCCAATTTAAAACAACAGTAAAACGGTGCAGTCGCTTCATGAACCGAAAAAGTCTGGTGATACAACAGAAAACAAAAATGACACAAAAACTCCCACAAGATTTTGGGAATAAAGTGACAAGTACTCCCAACTTTATTATTGCTATGACAAAAATACAACTTTGCATTATCTCATACTGGAAATATGAATGAAATATTAATAAACTCTGACATGATAAACAAAAGGTGTAAAACCTGCTGAAGTTAGAAGTACAGACCAAGAAAAGACCAGATGTACAGTAGTATTAATATGAACATGTATGGCAGATGAAACGAAGCTAAAATCCATGATGGTTTCCAAGAGAAAAAGTGATACTCCTGAAATAAAATTCCCACCAGAAATGTTCATACGTTTTCCTGAAAAGGGGTGAATGGATAAGAATGTTGTAAAATTGTGTATGGAAAATGTGTGACAGAGGTGAAGAGGTGCTGTTTGTTGGTTTGTGATATGTTACTCAGTAAACTGACTGAGAATACTGAAAATCACTTAGTGCAAAACGATCATTATAAGTAAGATTACTGCTATACCGCTCGCATGGCTTAACTTTGAGATGTCTCTTTGAAGACACAGCGTGAACAATTGAAAAACGGGATGATGAGTGGCAAAAGGTCATATACAAATGGTGGAGTTATGTTGGCTGTATCACTTGATGTGTTTGGGAAAAAGTGAAAGTGGAAGCAGTGTTCAAAAAGTGTGGGATTTCTAATGCTGAGGACCATTTGTTATGCGACACTGATGATGAAGTGGAAATTGAGTCATCAGATACAGAATGGGGCCAATGGCCTTAACAATGAAAATAAATATGTACTTGAGGAACTGTTAACCTTAGATGATGAATGCAAGGATTTTGCAGGATTTTAAACAAAGTAGTGAGTGATTTGTTTTATTTTACAGTGGTTTTAATTTGTATAAATTTCAATGTAATATCTTTGTATCTGTTCTATAAGACAACTCCAGATTTTGGGAGCCAATTTCTATAATTCAATTATCATCTTATCTGCTAAACTATGTGGTATATGTTACTCCCTTCCTCATTTCTTGCAGATGTACATTACATTTTTTGACGCTGAAACTTGTCTCTTAATATTTAGCTCAGTTTACATTTTCTCATTAATACATCACATTTTTTTAGTCCTTATACATGAAATTTATTAATTTACTTACAAATTTATACACTATTTTCCTGCACAGTTAATATATATTCTGTATATTGTATCCTTGATCTTGCAACAGAAAACAGAGGGCGAGGCATCAATATTGTTATGCTGATGTCCCACGGTCCAAAGCATTGTGTACAACAAAAGTGCATTGTGAGACATGGCAAGTTGGATACAGTTTTGTTTCATACAATGTCTATCCTATTTTTTGTATCCAACCTGTTTGTTTACAATGTGATTGAATTACATCTAATTTTTACTTTCTCTACTGGTAAGTAGGGGAAGTATTGTATTGCACCCAAAAATTTGATGTCGAGATTTCACCAGAAATATATGTTTTCAGCCCCCCTGAATCCAAAAAAAAGCATTTTTAGAAAAAGGTCCATATGTGTGTGTCTGTCAGTCTGTGAACAGCATAGCTCAAAAACGAAAACTCAGTTAAAAACCAAAGTTGGTATTTAAGTTTAATGTCTTTCAAGGATGTGACACAAAGATTTTGAAGAAAATAGCCCTACCCTAAACTACCCTTTACATGGAAAATTTTTTAAAAATTTTGATTTTCTTGAAAATGGCTCTAACGATTTTGATTAAAATGTCATATGTTTGAGATATTTTGATGACAAATGAAATGTATATCTTGAATTTTCTGGCTATAGGCCCTGTAGTCGTATTTACTCTGGAGGACTTTTGCATAATTGCTAAACCATTAGAGATAGACCAAATCATACTATACAAAAACGTAGATCTTGCTAAAACACACAATTTATGTCTCAATACATTTTCTTGTAGGGTGAACCATTTCGGAGATATTCCTTGTTATGTGTGTGAGTTTCGGAAAACTTAGAACTTTAGCAAAATGCAACAACGTTGTTCACTTTTTATATGTTAATCATGCAAAGAGAATGGAATCTCAAAGGTCAAAAAGACTTGACTGTCGCACAAAGTCTGCTGTATTCTAATATCTCCCTTGCACCTACAAGGAAATAAGTAATAAGATAATTTGTAAGAATGTTTATCTTAACTAACGTGGAGATATAGGAATAAGAGTTTGTTAGAATGGTTAGTACAAGAGTAGAGAAACTCATGTGAGTGCAACACATCAGATTTTTTCTTTAATACTCCACATACACAGAAAAATGTCCCAACCCAAGTTTAATACCACAGTATGAAAAAATAATACTTTAAACCAATACACATACACACACACACACACACACACGCACGCACGCACGCACGCACGCACGCACACACACACACACACACACACACACACACACACACACACATTCTCTCACTCTCTCACTCTCTCTCTCTAATATTAACGTAAGCTCAGGTAAATGGCAAAACCAGACAACCCTGTTGATTTAATGCTGCTCACTAAGCCTGACATCCTACATTGGACTTTCATTTGTTTTTTTCCTTGTGGAGTGTTTCCGTCAGATGATGGCACCTCTTGCATAAAAACAGCACAGTGACGAGGTACCTGCTACTGGCCGAAGTGTGAAGTATTTAGGTAAGATAGATTAGCTACAAAGTAAGAATTTAGTTCTATGTTTTCCCATTTGTACATATTACTGTAGCCATCTTACTTTGAAACAATGTAAAGCGACTTATACTGTATAAGGAGCATAGAGTTAATCAATTCATGAGAAACCTTAAAGCTGTGCTTCTCTAGTTTCAGTAGATGTGATATGTATACAATTATAAATTACTTGTAAATTTGCCTGGTTGGTCTTTCCAGTATTAAAAATGATGCTACTCATGTAATGTTTCCGCTAAATCCAGTGAATTGAGTTTAATATTTAATTGTGTAGTATTGTGTTGTTTCCAGAGATTTGGTGAGTGTGAAATGGATGTGAAAATAGAAATCAAGGAAGAGCCTCTTCAGTTGGAGAGTGAGACAGATACTTATCCTGAAAGGAAGTTCACGTATGAGGATCATGAAGTACAGATTAAAGCAGAACTATTGACTGTTTCACAACTTCCATTGTTAAATAAAACAGAGGTAATTTACAACTAGAAATAATGTTGTTACATTGTCGGATTAGTTAGTTATTAACTATCATTAAGGCCTACCAACCTACCAATACAAGAGTGGTGCTGCCTACCGACATTATACATAAAAACCCGCTCTTTTCAAATATTTATGTTACAGATACGAAACTATCACGGAAGCTACAGGAAAAAATCAGTCTGTCTTTGTTGATCAGCCCTCGTATATACATTCCTATACTTATAAATGGGATATTGTGAATCAGAATGTTGTATGTCATTCTTGGGGTATTGTGAACCAGCACTACCACATAATGAATGCTTCATTAAGATTATTCTGTTACAGGACAGGATTGGTGGCGACTTCCTTGAAGCAGAATCACAAAGGTGAGACTTTACTTAACAGAGCACCGTAGTCCTCATATCAATAATCAAATCTGCCTGAGCGTGTTGCAGAGACTGAATAAATTCTTTAAGGTGTCAGTACTGGTACCACTAAAAGTTTTAAACTTTCACTTGTTTAACACATGATTCATTTTTATTATCAAGGACTGGTTAGACTTGTTTATTGGTTGCTTCTTGCAGTTTAGATATTCACCATTTGAATAATTTTACATGATAGGGCTCTGTAACGAGATATGATTATATACAATATATAGCCTATGTAGCATTTGCAGAACTCAGAAGATTGTCAGGGGAAGCATTAAGAAAGTTAGCTTCACATCCTTTTGTATGCATATCAGGGAATTTTTTATCCATTATATGAGTAAAGTAAAGGATTCACCATAAAAAACTTTTAGCCTGTTCTACAATAATTTCTTAGAGGGAGAGATAAATGGAATTTATTAAATTGTCATTCAGCATCAGGAAAGTTCACAGTGCATTGTCACTTAACACAGCTAGTTAAATACTGATATATTCTATAGCATTACTTTTCACAATTTCGTCCTGCTTGACTGAATACGAAGGGCACATTTTCTTCATGTGTTACAGAAGTGGATATCTGGATTTGTATTTAACATATTTTATCATCTAATTGTTCTACTTTCTATGCTTTTTTCACAAAATAAAAATACAAGTGCAACCATCATGTGAATAATAAATTATTTTAGAGTGGCCGTGTTAACTTTCATTGATTAGTGTGCATGAACAGCAGTAAGAGCGAGTCTGAGAGTATTGAAACACAGCCATGCAGCAATGTTACATTGTTCATAATAGAGAAGGAGTGGGGAAAAGTAACACTGTCACCATAATGCAAACACATAGGTACTCCAGCAAACAGACAAAAATAATATAAAAGGAAAATGAACACAATTGAATAAAATGGCCATTGACCTGGCATGTGCTAACCAAATGGTTCATATAAGTTGCTGCTCCATTCACTTGTCACTTACTCTGGTCTGTTAATTCTCACACTTTATGTACTTGTTAGAATAACTATAGAAATAGACATACACAACTGAAGAATAAGATGGTTATTGACTTGGTGTGTGAAAATGATATCATTGATATCAAACCAAGATGGAGCAGGGGCTGGAGCCATGTGTCACCTCTTTTCCTATTACAAATCTTTAAGTTATGGAACTACAAACTTTGATGGAGAAATTGAAGCAATTCGAATGGCCCTACAAAATCTTTTGTACAGAATTTCATATTTTCAGCAAGCAGTTATTCTCTCAGATTCCAGGGCAGCAATTATAGCAATTACTTCCAAGTTGTCACCAAAAAACCAAACAATTATAGAATGTTGGAAAACCCTTACCCATTTAACCGCACTTCAAAAACACCTAGTCTTCCAATGGATACCGGCTCACTGTGGACTGAGTGGTAATGAGAAAGCTGATTTTCTTGCTAAAAAGGGTACCAGCGGTGTACAAAAATCTATAGTTAATTTACCATTTTATGCAGCTAAATGATTAGTCAACTCTGAATTCAAAAAAATTATTGCAAAATAATACTATGAAAAATAAAAAAAATAAAAGATGTATGTTACTAAACATTCAAACAGTAATTCCTGAGTATCCTTGAAAAATGGCAGTTGCAACCTTCAGGTTGATTACAGGACATGATTGTCTGGCAAAACATTTAAACAGAATTGGGATATATTCTTCACCACTCTGTCCTCTATGTGATCTGCAAGAGGATATGGACCAAGACCATCTTCAAATATGCCCGGCCACTTCTAGCACCCCATCCATCAGTGAAAAATATTGGAGAGCAAGAGGATTAATGACTTCATTGTCAGAAATCCAGCATTAGCTAATAATAAATGACATTTTTCTCAAAGACATGTTTCCATGCAGAAAGATGGTAAGAACATTGATGAATGTATTTGTGGAGTATAAGTTGGTTAACCTGATTTGCAATTATGTTGTTATCCGGGAGCATAAAGGTTGTAACGTTTCACTGTCATAGCTTACACAGGATGCATGAAAATTAGTCTAAAGCTTTGTGATGACAGAAATAAAGGTAAAAAGCTAAAACTTAATATGTCAAAGTGGAAGACAAATGAGAAGAAACAAAATGAATGTGAATATAGCTATATAGCTCATAGAAATAAACCTAGACCATGAAAATACCAAGTGAAGAGGTGGGTGCATAAAGGTTGCAAGCTATTGTTATACCACATATGAATCTTAGGTTATGGTAAGACTGTTAACATGTTCAATACAAAAATCAGGTCTCTGCAAACAGTTTCATTCAAATTGACAGACTATGGATGGTTCAAGATAGCATCAGATTTGCCTATTGTTCTACAATGTCTAAAAGGTCGTAATATTCTACAACCATGGCATTCTGAAAACATCACAAAACTGTCGCAAGGGAGAAGCAATATAACACTATAACACTTCCACTGGTAAGTGTAGACAATCTGCTGCATGTCTGTGATAAGGAATTGTATGTATATGTGAAAAAGAAGCAAGACTTAATGGTCACGAGTGTGTATATTCATACAAAAGACAATGCTATGAAAGTTGAAAACAGAATAGTGATTTTTGTGTGTATGTGCATGGAGGATAAGAACTATTGCAACATTTAAAACTTTCGCAGCAAATGTTACTAATAATTGATTCTTGGGTGATCAGCTGCGTCAAATTTATAAAATTCAAGCTTTCAGCCATTTTATTCTCTGTGGTGTTCATCAGAGACAAAATGAACACCCAATTATTAAGAACTATTGCATTATCTTCTTTATGTTTCAAATGAGCTTAAGTGTATTGGTTTTTGTTTTAATGTTAAGTATTTGTTACTTTTTCTAGTGTTCTTAATGTTACTGCAGAAACTGTTAAAAGGTTCTAAACAACAATGGAAATAACTGTTACAAACTTTTTGTATGGAAAAGTAAGTATTTTGTTCAGTTGCTGAAAGTTCAGCAATGTTAAATGTTTTTCCATATCCCTATATTGTTACAGAAGCACTATGTTTCCTACATAATAGAACTTGAAAAACATATCAATAAAATATGGCCAAAGTTCTTTTTTGTCTTTCCTGAAACATTTCAGTTTTGCCAGTGAGAACGTTTTTGCCCACAGGTATTCAAAAGATGATCCTTGTGGAAAAGGGCAAACACTGTGATCGCTCCAAGATCAGTATGTGTGGTACAACTGCCAAAATAGTAATATGTGTTTGTCTGGAACATGCCAAACAAATGTTTGGGGAACTTGAGTAAAATTATGTGCAACTTACAGCATTTATAGTAATAAGCTAAACATTAATTATGTTCTTTCAAGTGACCATGGAACAATTAGCCTATACTGTGGTTTGGGTGCTAGTCCCTTTCTGGTCTATAGAATCCTGTGTTTTATAATAGCATAATTAACTTTGGCATCTCACTGTTACTTGTGTATTTTCTAGTAAGTTTTCTGAAGATGTCTGCTCATATCTATGTGCATTGTCCTTTCATTTATTGCAGTTGTGAGACACAAAAGTGTTATTACAATTTGTGTTTTTGTGCAGTATGGTTTTTTTATTTTGAACTCTGCTTTTCAACGATTTGTGACTGTTTCTGTGTGTTTTGTTATTTCATTTGTTGTAGTACATCAGTTGCATTAGAAATCTTCCTTTTTATTCAAATTTAATATTTGTTTTTATTTAATACTTGTTAATTTAGTTTTAGATACACTAAAGTGACTTAAGTACATGTTAGCTACAAAAGTATCATCAACTTAAATCAAAAGGCATTACCCCATTGGGCCTGGGCACAGAATGATCCCATGCTCTGAGTTAATGGATGCATGGCCAGACCATGGAATGGTTCCATTGTCATCTTCTCGTATTTTCCCTGTTATCTCACAGATGGCACCTGATATTGGTTTACTGTGCTTTTGCATTGTTTCTCTGTACACTTTTTGTTGATAACATTGCTGTTTGAAAGAGATAAATACATGCAAATAACTTCCTATCAGATTCGTATTGCGAACGTGTTTACTATGAAAATTTAAGATGGCTCTAACAAAAGGTTTTGACAAGCGAAATTACAATAATATAATTAAAAAGTAATGAGACAGACTAGTTTAATTCTAGCTAATCCAGTTCCATTTGTGATAATTCTGATGAAGTTGCCATCAGTATAAAGGAAGAAGAAAATGCAAGAGATTGCAGCTGGGAGCGAAAATGGCTGGGCATAAAGTGTTTTGGGGCCAAGCATTTAAATTTGTGTTACTGAATTACTTAAAATGTAATATATACATGCATAGTCATGTGTAAACAATCTTAGTATGAAAAGTTTATAATAAGATTGCTTAATTGTAATTCAAAGAAAAGGATAGTGTTTATTTAACATTCCTGAAGAAATATTCCAGCCCGAAGGGACATATCAAAGTCAAAAATGTCAAGCCCATTGGGTCTGGAACACAAGCTGCTACTTCAGTTCTGACCACGTGAGCAGAGCACATTTAATAGTGGAGAACAATGAATTAAATATGCACAGAATACCTTTTGCATGAGTTATAGGAAAGAGTATATATGAGCATTAATGTATCATCAAATTACATGTTACTCTTACTAATGGTATACGATCTCACATTTCAGATTATACACAGGAGTTTTCATTGATAACACTGATAAATTAGATTTATTCTGCGGCACTGATTTGGAAGGAAAGGACACGCTGAAGACAAAATTTAGTCCTGAATTGGAAACAATTAGCGAGATCTTGGAAACATCCCATTATAACTTGAAAAGACAGAATATGATTCCCAGTGCCAAAAGACTGCATAAATGTGAAATTTGTGATAAGAGCTTTATTCATTTGGAACACTTGAAATCCCATTTGTTGGTTCATGAAAACAGCAAACCACACAAATGTGATATTTGTGAAAGGGCTTTCATTTGTAAATCACATTTGAGAAGACATAGTTTGATTCATGAGGGCAAAAGACCTCATAAATGTGAAATTTGTGGAAAGAACTTTACTCAGTTAGCACATTTAAAATCTCACTTGTTGGTCCATGAAGGCAAAAGACCTCATAAATGTGAAATTTGTGGAAAGAGCTTTACTCAGTTAGCGCATTTAAAATCTCATTTGTTGATTCATGAGGGCAAAAGACCTCATAAATGTGAAATTTGTGGAAAGAGCTATACTCAGTTAGCACATTTAAAATCTCATTTTTTGGTTCATGAGGGCACCAAATCCCACAAATGTGACATCTGTGAAAAGACTTTTACTGTGAGATCATGTTTGAATAGGCACAGTTTAATTCACCAGGGCAGAACACTCCATAAATGTGAAATTTGTGACAAGAGTTTTACTCACTTAGGACATTTTAAATCTCATTTGTTGATTCATGAGCACAGCAAACCTCACAAATGCGACATTTGTGAAAAAATCTTTACTAGAAAGTTAGATTTAAAGAGGCATTGTTTTATCCATGAGGGCAAAAAGCATCATAAATGTGGAATTTGTAATAAAAGTTTTACTCAGTTAGGTCATTTAAAATCCCATGTATTGATTCATGAGGGCATCAAAGCATACAAATGTGACATCTGTGAAAAAAGATTTACTGCCAAGTCTGCTTTGAAAAGGCATTGTTTGTTTCATGAAGGTACCAAAGCACACAAATGTGACATTTGTGATAAAGGCTTTACTGCAAAGTCAGATTTGAGGAAGCATTATTTGATTCATGAGGGCAAAAGGCCCCATAAATGTGAAATTTGCAATAAAACTTTTATTCAGTTAGGACACTTAAAATCTCATCTATTGTTTCATGAAGGCACCAAACCACATAAGTGTGCCATCTGCGAAAAGAGCTTCACTATGAAGTCACATTTAAAGAAGCATATTTTGATACATGAGTGCAAGAGTTTTCAATAACTATAAAACATCCTATATCACTGATTTAGGATAATTATTTATTTATGCCAACGAACTTACTGTTGGTGTTTTTAAGCACACAAGCCGTGTGTGGGCAATGTTTGAGAGGTAGAATTGGAACTAAAAAATTCAATGCCACAGCTGGAATTTGAACCACAGACCCTTCGCTTACCAGGTGGGTCCTTTAACCACCAAGCTACTGTGACAACTTGCCAGAATGACATTGAATTCACCAACCAATTTATTTAATGCTCAAACACTTAGCAGTGAAGCCATTTGCTTCTTCAGGTTCCAATACAATTGTCCAGATGTTACATATTTCGCTCTGAGATCACTTAAAGCACTACACTGCAAGACATGATTCCAATCCATAATTGAGTTGTCTGCTGCACAAAATACACATTTAGGTAAATCCAGAATTGATATTTTATGGAGATAAGCTGCCAGACAGTCATTACTGGCAGCAATTCTAAATGCAACAACTGCTTGTCTGGAATGGTGAACATACACCCATCTCACACTTCAGTGCCCTACAGCGTCCAAACCCTGCATTTCCAGACAGGGGTTTCTATTTGAAAACAGATCTGTTTGCCATCCCGCACAACATACTAAGCACTGTCAGTATTTTCTGAGATGCTGTGTACTTTCCTCTGCCTCACTATCATACCTGGTGCTGGGTTGATCCCCCACTTCCAGGTCTTCACTCTGTGTGGTCCATAGATTCGTCTGCTTCCCAACAGGCATCTGATCCTAGGCACAGGGGTTGTCAGTCCTCTATACAGGGAGGGTAATTTGATAAAGAACAAGAATAAATTTGAAGTTAGGACTTTCTTTTTAAGTGGTATTAAAATTACTCTTTCTGCTTCAGATCTTTTTATGTAGATCTTGACCATATGGGAGTTCAGTTTACATTGAAAAATTGGAGAAGCACCTTGATTATTACCTAGAACATCTTTACATCATTATCCAAAAGTTAACACGGGCAACAGCTCATGAAACATTTTGTGAGTAAGGATCAAGAACAAGAGAAGCATACATAGAAGGTTTATTTAATTCAAGTGTTTCTCAGCTTCTGAGAAGCATTCTTTGTAAACATGGACAAAATGTTCTGTTTGTTAAAATCTTGTTTGAAATCCCTTGACCCATCACATGAATCTTTACAGAGGGTGCAGCTTGACATCTTTATTTAAAGGCAGGTAATTACAGTGTGGAGGACAGGCATAAGCAGCATATTAGGTTTATATATTGTTTGTTAACAACGCTGTCATTTGCCAGAATTTCATCCCATGGGAATTTTTTACATGCCAGTAAATCTAGTGACATGGGTCATTTGCTTTTAAGCACATATAAAAACCATCGATCTGGGCCAGATTTGAACCTGCAACCTTGGGAGCAGTAAGCCTGACCAACTGAGCCACCTAGACCACCAACAGGGCAAGAAACATTGAACAGACCTGCTCCTCATTATGAGATTCACATTAACTTGGATGAAACAAGACCCAGTTGGCTGTTTGTAGCAAGTGGATCTCGGCTGGTGAATCCATTTCACCTACAGCAATTCTGACACATGCTTGTAAAAGGCTCAACCTATTAATGTCCATGATATAGGGCTAACATACTAGTCTCTGATCCCCAAGGTCACACGTTCAAACCCATAAAAGCGCGATTAACTTTTTTCAGGCGTCAAAATCCTTATACTGCTTGCAAAAGTTAAAGGTATGTGAACGCTGGCCAATGCTAAAGCGGAGCGCTGTTGCCAAGCATAGTGCATGTACCAGCGGAGGTTCTGTATATAAGAGCATATGAGATGCGTATACCACATTCGGCAGTGCTGATAGGAGGGGCAAGCTTAGCATTCATTGAAGTCTGCAGTACGGCCCACCTCCATATGCCTTTAACTTTTGTGAAGATTATAGCCTCGCTTCGTTCACTAAGGAAGTAAATCAGTTGCTCCCATGATGTAGATTTAGGGCATGTAAAAGAACCTCTAGCATGATATAGAGGCCTCTGAGCCAAATTAAATGGTCTTTTATGTGCTATATGGAATAGGACACTGAGAACCACAGCAGTTAAAGGGCATCTCTATAAAGAAAACTCAATTTCAATACCCTGTAGTTTAATAAATGCATTGGGGAATTGTACATAATTTTATATGCTACTTTCATCAAAGTGTAGAAATTCAATAAGAGTGTTTAATTCTAGAATTCTTGTATTGATATAATATTATTTATATTAGATGTATTTAGACTGTGACCTAGTTCAACTTTTCACTATCACTACACTTTGTTCATGACATATGATAAAATGCAATGCAGTCTCTTGCGAATGATTCACTTGTTAGGCTAGTTGAACACAAGACCTCCAATCTCTTGCAGTAGCACTACACAGCAGTCATCACAAACTTGCTCTGAGAACAGCACTGACCTACCCTGGCTTATATGGCTGCTGAAAGTTTCCACAGAGCATTCTAGAATGTTTTGGAGGCAGTGAAGAAGGGAATTCCACAAGATTCTGGTAGTGTGATAGTACTCGTGTTGTTTACGCTGAATGAGAGTACTTCTTTTATCTCTGATTATCTCTAACTGCCTAGAGCTCCATATTCGCTGTCCACACAGTTTACATTTATTGTTACAATGTTCAGAGCTCCAATTTTCAACATAGAACATAAATACAGACCTTACTTTATTCATGCAGTGTACTGCTTCTGAGTAGTCAAATAAAAAGCTTCTGTGACTGTGTTTCTTGAAACACACATTACAGAGTGTGATTCATTAGCCTCATTTCACCTGCTCTTAGATGATATTGTGTAGGTAGATTGTATATTTCATTAAATTAAGGAAGGATTGAATTTCGATCTCAAAAGTTTAAATAACACAAAGATATCTTCCTTTCATAGAAGTTTGAAAACAGTGTTGTAATTAATTTAATTTAAAAGGTGAGTTAATTAATAACACTGAACAACACTTACAATATATTTTTCCGAAGGTTAATGGAGGAAAGTTAACCTTCGAAACGCGTCCGGAAAAATATGTTGTAAGTGTTGTTAATTAACTCACCTTTTAAATTAAACACAAAGATATTTTAAGATGCAGTAGAATATTATGGTTCATATTTTCTGCCAAATTAAATTATGTTGACTTGCTTTTTGCTGATCAGATTCACCAGTTATTGTAGACAAATACATTTTTTCTAAAATGTTCACCTTCGTGGGCATGAGTCGAGACAATTCTCAGCTACATTTGAATGTTGACAATAAACTACATTACAATACAGAAATTCTCATTAAAATATTTATCAATTAGGCAGCTATCTACTGTGCCTGTAAATAGCTGCTACCTTCATTTTATATCTGAAAATTAAATTACTGTCACTTGTATTAATGCATTGGAATCTTAAATATGAGAACATTAATCTGTTTCATCTAGAAACATGTGAAGGGATCTAACAATTTTTTTTAAAAAAATGGTTCTAACAGTGGAGAGCAATGAATTAAATGTACATAAAGGTTTGTGCAAGACTTTCAGAAAAGAATATATATTTGGATATCATCAAATTACATGATACTTCCACTAATGGTACACCTTTAAAATTTCAGATTATGCACAGGAGTTTTCACTGACAGCACTGATAGATTAGGTTTATCTTATAGTACTGATTTGGAAGAAAAGGATGAATCTAAAAGCCTGCATACGAGTGAAGCTCGTAATAAGAACTTTATTCATTCCCATCTGTTGATTAATGAGAGCACCAAAGCACACAAGTGTGACGTCTGTGAAAAGACTTTTTCTACGAGGGCACGTTTGAGAAGGCACATTCTTATTCACAAGGACAACAAACCACATAAATGTGACATCTGTGAAAAAAGCTTTACAACAAAGTCAGATCTGAAAAAGCATTATTTGATTCATGAGGGCAAACGACCTCATAAATGTGAAATTTGTGATAAGAGCTATATTCAGTTAGGGCATTTAAAATCCCATTTGTTGGTTCATGAGGGTGCCAAACCTCACAAATGTGACATCTGTGAAAAGACTTTTACTCTGAAGTGGGACTTGAAGAAACACAGCTTTATTCATGAGGGCATAAGGCCCTATATATGTGAAATTTGTGATAAAACTTTTACTCAGCTAGCACATTTAAAATGCCATTTATTGGTTCATGATGGCACCAAACCACATAAGTGTGACCAATGTGAAAAGAGGTTTACTGCAAAGTCAGATTTGAAAAAGCATTATTTGATTCATGAGGGTAAAAAGCCCCATAAATGCAAAATTTGTGATAAACATTTTACTCAAATATCACATTTAAAATACCATTTATTGATTCATGAAGGCATCAAACCTCACAAGTGTGACATATGTAAAAGAAGCTTTGCCACAAAGACATGTTTGAAAAAGCACTCTGTGATTCATGAGGAAAATAGGTCCTATACATGTGGAATTTGTAATCAGACTTTTCCACGGTTAAGACATTTAAAACGCCATGTACTGGTTCATGAAGACACCAAAGCACTCAAGTGAAAAATAATTTTATGGCAAATTCGATTTGAAAAAACACTATTTGATTCATGAGGGTAAAAATGTGATAAATCTAAAATGGGAAATTTGGAATAAAAATTTTATTAAGTTAGGACATTTAAAATCCCATATGTTAATTCATGAGGGCGTCAAACCATACAAATGTCACATCTATGAGAAAATTTGTACAGGTAAGTCACATTTGAAACAGCATTGTTTGATTCATAAAGACTTTGTGAATGTGTAGTCCTTGTCTCAGGGACAAATTATCTAAGATGCTTGATAATTTGATGTGCAAAAGACACCTTGGGCTTCATATGTTCATGCTCATGTTTACATTTTGTACAAATTTAGAGCATTTCCTTATTCTTTACTTGTCATGAAATTTGGTTATGCCAGTGTCCCACGGTCCAACTTTTAGTCCAAAGCATTGTGTACAACAAAAGTGCATCGTGAGACATTGTGAGTTCGATACAGTTTTCTTCTCTACAATTTCTATCCTATTTTTTGTATTCAACCCCTTTGTATACAATGTGATGGAGTTGCATCCAACAACTTGAGAATAAAATCTAAAATAAAAACAAATTAGAAACTAAAAGCTTCACTTAAAAACCTGTGGTACTACAATCCATATTGGACAAGGGCCTGCCAAACTGAGTGCCACATACGCAAGGTAGAGGTGGGTGATCTTCCAACCAATACGGGGAGGAGATGTGGTCAGCATCTCTACACCCCCAGCCGGAAAGTTGGCTTTCATGACCAGGGCCGCTTACCAATCGCAACCTCCTCAATTTCCTCATGATGCTGAGTTGGCACCGGTCCTATACACAGGACTTCAAATGCGCATCCCCAGTGGTGGGATTGAACCCAGACCACGTTCCTTGGCAGCGAACCAAGGTACATATGAAGCCCTAGCCCACTATGTCACGGCGCAGGATAAAGCTTCACATATTTTAGTAATATTGCAAGTTCTTAAATTGCTAACTAGTTTCAAGTTGCATCCAACTCATTCTCAATGGTATAATATGGTTTGTTCTTATTTTTATTCTGTTGTTTCACTGTTAATAGCTTCAATTTTCCTTGATTTATCTTGAAAATAGCCAATCAACAGCTGTAACATAACAATATGCAGGCAACTTATAGTCAGCTGTTGTGTATGTACGGCTCTTGGCACTTTTAACCCGATGGGTATTTTAATAAAACGTCTAATTTTTTCTGGAAGATTCATTAAGGATTTTTCATGACCATTAATGTATATTACCTAGGTGTCTATTACATAACTATTTCATAAATAATAAGAAATCCAGTTAACAGTATGTTTACATTTAATGTTATGAGTTCAAATCTCCTGTCCATACATACTAAGATTAAAACCATTACAATTGTTCCTTATCTCTTTCCTGCTTCTCATATTTGTGTCCTGGTGTGTAATTTTGCTTCAACATGATGTAAAAGGTTGGGAAATAAATCTTCGCCAGTTCGTAGAAAATTGTGATAGTTTTCCAGGTCCTCTAATCTCAATTATTTCTCATGGTTGCTGCATGAACTGTCATTGGTATTGCACCAAAATGAATCATAGTGTGACAGACACTGTTTCTTTTGTGTGCAATTCCATTGGATACAGAAAGTGGGTCAAAAAAGTTGGACCGTGGAACACCAGCTTTAGCATTCCTCTCAGTTAATATCAGAAAATGTACTTAGGAAAGGGTAAAAAAATGACAATGTTAGCATCTTTTATGACTAATGCAGTAAAACTTAAATTATTTTTATAATTCTTTATTTATGAACTCATCCTGAAATTTGCAGTGTATACAGAACTTAAATATTCTCTTACATCCCAACATAATTTTGTTTAATTAAAAAAAATTCTCTGAAGTGGAGTGTAATTCTAGAATATGTCACAGCAGGATGGGTTCCACTATAACAATGAGTAATAATGTTAAAGGAAATGTTAGTTGAGTTGGCACCTTGTTTCGATAAGCAATAGAGAGAGGACTTGTGTATTGTAACAGGTTATTTGTAGAATGGGCGACTCAGATCCTGATATATCAACACATGCTCTTTACATACCATTCTTGGCCACTGCTCAGTTCAGAATACATTTATATAGGTCCTTTATGTCGTTTTTATAATCACAATTCTCAGATACTTTCTTAGATCCTTAATATGCGTGTATTATGTTGTAATGGACCCTGTAGAGTTTTGTTAATTTTGTTCACTCAATGTGTACCGTTTTATTGCATTAAATATCCAGTTACTGATGCTACTAATAATCTCTACAGCTAAATGTTTAAATATTAAGTAATAAACTTTATACAATTTTTTCACCCTAAGAGGTAATATATTTTGAAATAAATGTGTGAAACAAGTATATGCTTTTCAGACATTCTTGAATCCTTATCAGTTTTGCCTTAAGGACATAAACAAGCAGTTTAAAGGAAAAATTGTTCATTGTGAAGAAGTACTAGTTCCACTATCAAGAGTGGTTAGTATTTGATTGAACAGAACTGTAATGAATTGCCATGATTCTAAATACACAGCTTGTTGAAAAGAATTAAAACTGAGTCATTAATCAAATGTTACTCATCATGAAAACTTCAACATTTTTAATTATTTTATGGAATATAGATCTTCACAATGAAAAGCTGCCCGCCTCGATAGCGTGATGGTTAGCGTGTCTGCCTCACGTTCAAGAGGTCGCGA
This sequence comes from Tenodera sinensis, assembly GCA_030765045.1. Lineage (NCBI taxonomy): Eukaryota > Metazoa > Arthropoda > Insecta > Mantodea > Mantidae > Tenodera > Tenodera sinensis. The sequence continues at coordinate 96,834,512 of CM060973.1, forward strand.
GTTCGAATCTCGCTTAGGGTAAGTTATCCGGGTAAGGTTTTTTCCGAGGTTTTCCCTTATCCTGAGAAGACGAATGTCGGGTAACTTAAAAGCTCCATGGACCTCGGGCTCATTTGAGCATCATTTCATCCGTTTCATTCACTCACCGTCCGATATGACGCAATGTTGGAGGACGTTAATTTAAAAAAAAAAAAAAAAAAAAAACAATGAAAAGCTGAATTTTTTTGTAACACTAAAACTTTTCTGGGCAGAAAATAATGAAATACTTAATTTTATAGAAATTAATCATGTAATATCCTAAGTCCAATTATGCTCGATATCGAGAAAATGTTGTTTAGGTCTATTTATCTACTTTAAGAGAAAATATACACTGAAGTATTTGAAAGAAATTGAACAACAATTGCATTATGAGAACAATTTGAAAACGGCAAAAGTGTAAGAAAATAACAAAATGAAATTTTAAAATATCTTACTCTACTCACATACACATTGTGTTTGGTCATAATGTTTAATCATATTGTGGCTCTATGATTCACAAAGCTTTTTGAAAATCCAGTACGAGATACCCTTGAAATATTACAGAATATAAATGACTGGAGCTGACTTTGTTCCTATGTTTAAAATCATTGGCTTTATACAAATATGTTTCAAGATCACTGCTGTAAGGTATGTATAGGTGCTAATTTTGTAGTGACTATAATTGCTTCCTTTAATATTGTGCAGTTTAGGGCCTATTATGTGTGATAACTTCTATCCAGGTTTCTGCTTATTGTTGCGACGACCATTACAGTGTAGTATTGAGTACAGGATGTCATGGTTTTCATGAATTAATCACTTAAATTTCAGTATAAGATATTTATTTTCAGTGATTTACTGATTGATGTAAAAAACTCACCAACAATAATTGCAATGTGGGTGATTTAATATCCAGAATGTTTTATGATTAATTTGCACAGAGATGAACTTTTTGCTAACCAGTGTGAAACAAGACAGAACACTATAATGATAACGAGATTTTCTTACACATGCTTATATCTGCATGGTGACAAGAGAGTCAGCTGACATTCTTGTATGGTACTTGATGTGAATATGTTAATGGTGGTAATGTTACCTCTGATAATACAGGTTACGCTCCAGACATACGTAAAGTATGTAAACCAATAACAGTTTGTAGTATTAGCATTTGTTTATTAATGTCAGCAGTTGCATTCTTTTTTGTACTAATAAAATAGTGGCTATTTAGCATGATCAAGTATAGGTTAAACACCAACTAAAAATGTTGTTTATTTACAACTTGGAGCTTCATTATTTTACTATTAGTCATTGTATTAATCTAATGGCTTTATTGTTTTCTACTTCACACATGGGCATAGGCATAGGACTTGTTTCGTTTTAAATACAACAATTATTGTGTTATTATTTATTTATGCCAACACACACATGGCTTATCTGCTTAAAAACACCAATAGTAAGTTTGTTGGCATAAATAAATAATAATTACCATCTGAAGGTTATTTAATCCCAGGACATAAAGTACTTGCAATAGTAAGTCACCATTGGGCTAATTGTCTCTGATGTGAGACTGCCTTTGTGGTTTACCGGGAGAAATATGAATTGGTTTGTGAATTCAATGTCATTCTGGCAGTTTGTCACAGTAGCTTAATGGTTAGAGCGCCTGCCTGGTAAGTGGAGGGTTTGTGGTTTAAATCCCAGCTGTGGCATTGAATTTTTAAGTTCCAGTTCTACCTCTCAAACATTGCCCAAACATGACTTCCAGTTCTAGCTCTCACAACAATCGTGTGTTTAAGAATAATCCATATCAGACTCAATGATGGTGATGGTGATGATGATCATGATGATGGCGGTGGCATGTATAGAAGAAGAGGTACAGTTGTCTAACACTTAGGTCTGTGGAAATGTGAGGAAGCTGCCATCTACCCGGCACGTATAGAATCAGAGGTACAGTTGTCTAACACTGAGGTCTGTAACAATGGGACAAAGCTGACATCTGCGTATAGAAGTAAAGGTACAGTTGTTTGATGGGCATTAAATATAATGTAGCTCTTTAGTTTGTTTGGGTTAATGTTGAAAATATTGTGATGCAGCAGCTATGGGCCAAAGTTATCAGCTCCAAACTGTAAAGAGATAAGCAAGTCGTTTGACCAGTGTGAACACAAAAATCTGATGTGTTGCACTCACATAATTTTCTCTACTCTTGTACCAAGTGTTCTTACCAGCTCTTATTCTTCTATCTTCTTCATGTTAGTCCAGATAAACTTTTACAGAAGTTATGTTATTGCTAATTTTCTTGTAGGTGCAAGGGGAACATGAGAATAAGGTAGGTTTTGAGCAATAGTGAAATCTTTTAAAGTTCTTCGCTATTTAAAGGGCTTGAAATTCCGCTCTCTTTGCACGGCCAAGACAAAAAAGTGAATAATGACCTTCCATTAGAGAAAAGTTTTAAGTACTGTAAAACACAAATAACAAGGAATATCCCTGAAATGTTTCACTCTACCAAAAAATGCATTTGGACACAACTTGTGTTTTAACGTGATCTATGTTTTTATACAGTAAGATTTGGTCTATTTCTTACGGTTTACCAGTAATGCAAGTCATCCAGAATAAACAGGCTATATGGGATATAGGCAGAAAATTAAAAATATACATTGCATTTGCCATAAAAATGTAAACATACGGCATTTTAATAAAAAAAACATCTATTTTTGAAAATCAGTATTTTCGAAAAATTGTCCGTGTAAAGGTATTTAAGGGTGAAGAAATTTTTTCAAATCTTTTTGTCGCATTCTTGGAAGGTATTACATTTATATGCCAACTTTACTTTTTATCTGACTTTTCGCTTTTGAGTTACGGTTGTCACAGACACATACCTTTTTCTAAAAGTGCTTTTTTGCATCCAAGGAGCTGGAAGTGACAGTTAAAACTGATTAAAGTGGCAGTTTTAAAAACTGGACGAAGTCAAAAAATGATAGACTGAACTGAAAGTTACTGAGCGGAATAGTCTGAGATTCCACTCGAGCCGTCCGGATAGGTGAAAAACATAGGAGATATTCAAACGCTGCTCTGCGTCTGCCGCTAACAGACCTGGTCTCCCTTCCTCTCGGAGGGAGACTCACTTTCCCGACTAAGTACTATTTCAAAACCGAATCGCCCAAATATACGTGCAATGAATCTTTGGTGTAATTTCTATTTTGTTAATTTATGTTTTCATTTCATCGTTATACATAAGAAGCTATTTTGATCTTCAAAACGTGCAATGCAAGTAGTGTATTACTGCAGAATTGCTCATAATACTAAAATTTTATCCTTGAGTTACTGTGCAAATTGATGTTTGTAATGTTTATGGCCTATAGATAACATCCATAACCAAGGATGATAGTATCGAATACCTTGATCACATCCGATCCAACAATGCTTGTAAATAGAAGGCTATGGGGACTAAATATTGCAACGTTGCGAAAGGAGGCGTGGTTTATCATAAAGTCAGCTGACTTGAGTTCCTGCAAAATCACAAGTGAAATTTGCAAACTGAGGTTTTGGTTCTAATATATTAAATTGTCAGTTTACGCTTAAACTTTAATTAATCGAAGGGATACACAATGTCTCTTCATTCGGCAGCGAAAGGAAAACTTGTTTCTGTCATCGGAGACGAGGTAAATAATACGTGCAATTTCTGAATGATTATAATTGCAACAGTTTCTTCATGTTTGCAAAACCAATTGATGACTTTTTCTGTGTTTTCGGTTTCAATCATGCAGGAATATTCCAGTGATTGGAAGAGTCTCATGCGGTTACATTTTATGTTATATTGCATGTTGATGTTATCCAGCGCAGCAGGGCCCAAATGCCCTAGCTGTCGACGGGCCCTTAAACTCTACTCACTGCAGCGCAGCATTTGGTTTCAAAGTTGTAATTTTGATTGCAGGATACTTGTGTAGGATTCCTTCTTGGAGGTGTGGGAGAGATAAACAAAAACAGGCAGCCCAACTTTATGGTAGTGGATAAAAGTGAGTAACAATCTTTTGGATGTTTAGGTTAAAATGTCAAACTGTGTGGAAACTACGGCTTTTCATGATTGTTTCAGATACGAGTGTTAGTGAAATTGAGGAGTGCTTCAAACGTTTTGTGCGCCGAGATGACATAGACATCATCCTCATCAATCAAAATGTAAGAAATGAGATGTTAAACCAAGCTAATATAGTGAAAACTAATGAAGCAGTATTGCGTGGAAAATAGTTTTATAGGTTATAGCAAAGGTCACTAGCAACAATTCTTAAAACACTTAATGTTTATTTTTTAGATAAAGTAAGTATATTGTGTTAATTTACAGAATTTTCTGTGTCACTTTTCAATATAGTCTCCATTTCTATTCACACATTCCTTCCATTTTGCAAGTTTGACAATATTGTTATGATAGAAGTGTGTTCCAAGTGCCCAGTCTTACATCTTCCTTAATAGAACCAGGGGGTGCCAAGTTTAGACTGCTTGTTTATAAGACAAGGTGCAATCATTATGCAATAGAATAGAATATTTATTTTAAAAGAATAAGGCATGAAAAGGATAGTTGCATGTACAGGTGCTACATTTGGCTCTTCTTTAGATTAGGTTACTTGCCATTTGCCGGCCAGATTCTAAGTCTGAAGTTACTTACTACACATGCGCCGACAGTGGTTTCAGAATTGCCACTAGGTTTCGCTGCATACGCTAGCTGTCACTAGCAGACGATTTTCACATCTGCCAACATTGCTTTTTACAATACACTACTTTTGGTTGCCAACACAAATGCACTCGCGTCATTGCCGCCACAGACATACCGCTAGCGTGACTCCGTGTACATTATTATTTTGCTCACACTTTTATTCTGCATTTAAAAACCAATCCGTTTGTTTATTTATTTATTTATTCTTAAAAAGCAGTAATATTTGATGCCTTAGTTTATTAAGTAAATGCATTCGGCTCTTCTTTAGAATAGGTGACTTGGCACTTGCCGGCCGGATATTGTGTACATTATTTTGCTCACACAGATATATATCGCTAGTGCGACTCCATACTATTGTTGTGGAAATTATTGTGTACATTATCGTTATTGCCTTGTTACTGGGTCCACGAAACGCTGGCTCGTTCTTTTTTATTTATTTATTTTTTTATTTTATGTGATTATATTATTATTTAGTATTACATTTATATTATATATATTATTTATATACAATATTATATATTATATTTATATTATAATATCCTTCTCACGGGGTGTAGCACGGCATCACATTCCCTGCATAGCATTCAAGTTCTCAGCAGGCCCTCGTCATAAAGAAATTGCATGCATTCCTGCTCATTATAGCACAGAGGTGCTAAATCTACTATGCTAATGAAGCGATTCATTGTACTCTCACAACTTGCTTCTAAGAAGGTCGCCAGCATATTGCCGGGGCCCGCTAAAACATTCAAACTTACTATTGGCAACAAACTCCTGGGGAAATTGTGCTGTTGGCAGTGCTGAATTAACACAGCAACTTCGGCAACTTTCGTGACCATTCATACACGCTGCCGAGTTGGACCTAGCCGAAATTCTGACCAAGTGCTCGCATCACCTAAACTAAAGAATATCCGGTACATTTTAATTTATTTTAAAAGGACAGAGCAATAACAGGTTAGTTGCACAAGAGAGGAGTAAATTCTATTTTTATTTATTTTAACTTAAAAATGGACACAAGCCATATACTGTGAAAGGAAATATTGGTGGGGATGGTCACATGATCAGAAAGCAAATGTTGGTGGGGGCACTAACAGGTTAAGTGGCGGGTCCCAAAAAATATACAAATGCTCCCTTCTTGCTTTCTCTGGCATTACCTATGATGGTGTTGGGTATATCCTGTAGAATAGAGATCTCTGCCCATATATTGCACAGCCGAGCTCGTTCTATTGTCTGCAGTTGCTGCTCTGTGTAATCCGCAGGAAATATCAGTCGTTATGTGACATTAATGCTTCAAAGGATTACAAAGTAATAGTAAGAATAATAGCTGTTTATGCATTTGAGTATCACCACTTCCGGGATGCAGTGTTGGTATTTTCAGTGCATTCCTGTTTCTTTGGTTGGCAATGCTCCAGGCATACAGGCCATGCCCTCGGATATTCTTTAGAAAAGGTCCCGCAAGCACTTGGTCAGAATTTCAGCTAAGTCCCACTTGGCAGTGTGGACGAGTTCTTATGAAAGTTGCCGAAGTTGCAGCGCTGCCAACAGCACTATTTCTCCATTAATTTGTTGCCAATCTTAAATTTCAATGCTTTAGCGGGACCCGGCAGTATGCTAGTGAACTTGTTAGAAGCAAGTTGTGAGGGTGCAATGAATCGCTTCATTAGCATAGATTTAGCACCTTTGTGTTATAATGAGGAAGAACGTATACGTTTCCTCTACGACGAGGGCCTGCTGAGAACCTGAATGCTATGCAGGGAATGTGATGCCGTGCTACACCCCATAGCAAAAATGAATTAGTGTTAATTCAGCGCTTGTGGTGGAGATTTTTTATTGGGTAGTGCCCAAGGGCACTACAGCCTACAGTCCCCCATCTGTGCCATCCCAGCGCATAGGGCTCCGTAAAGGGGTTTTTTCTCCACACGAAAATAAAAAAAAAATAAAATAAAAGAGCCAGCATTTCGTGGACCCTGCAACAAGGCAAATAAGCGTAATGTACACAATAATGCACACAAATATATATATATTGGCGGTATGTCTGTGGCGGCTACGACACGTGAGTGCATTTGTGTGTAGTGTGTTAGCAAAACAACTAGTGTAGTTGAAAAAGCAATGTTGGCAGATTTGAAAATCGTCTGCTAGTGACAGAGCGCAACCTAGTGGTGGTTCTGGTAACCACTGTCGGCGCATGTGCAGTAAGTAGCTTCGGACTTAGAATTTGGCCGGCAAGTGCTACGGGACCTTTTCTAAAGAAGAGCCCATGCCCTCGCCCTCTGTAGCAGATGACAGTAAAGATTTAGATTTATTCATTGATATGTTTCAATTACACAGGATATATCATGAGTTCAGAGAACTTGCATACATATATTTACACATACAATTTATTTACAATTGTTCATCTAGGAATTTTTGAATTCCTCTAGACTATAAAAGATATTTTCTAGCAGATACTTTTTTATTGCTTTCATCTTTAGATCTGCATTTTTATAAATTTAATTTATTCTGGTAGCTTATTGTAAAGTTGTTTGCCCATAATTTTTGTACAGTGTCTGCTTAATGTACCCCTAAGTACTGTTCTGTAATAATTATTATATCTTAGATTGTATGTGTGAATATAATCATTTTCTGATAAGATATGCTCCATCGTTTCATAGAAGTATACCGGATGGAAGGGAAGTCATTAATTAATTTAAACCAGTGATAGATCTCGTTATTTGCAACACATTTTGTATCTTACGACCACTTCCTACGGAGATATTTTAGTTCTGTTGATAAGCTGGCAACACTGCAGATTGTGTGGGTGGTCACTTACCCTAGCTCAGTACATAAACAGTGTAGTGGTGTGTCTTGAAAACAAACTCACACCCTACCTTGTCCTTCTGTGTTTACTGTGCAGGTGTAGGCCAATCACAAGCATTAATTCCCAAAACATTAGGGTGAAAGTGAAAGTGCCCTGCATGTTTACTTCCACAAAGCAGTTCAATTTCCTGACCAACATTGTCAACTTGCTGCACATGTGAAAAAGCTGCTTGGAGTATTCCTTCACGTCTTTTAAGTGGTTTATTATTTTGAAACCCTGTGTGATGTCGCATAATTACTATCGAAGCTATATCAGAAATAAGTTACTCTGCGCATCTTACAAATTGTTATCTTCGTACATCATTGTGGAATTACGCATCCAATTTGGATAAAAAAAAACATTTATTTTTTTTAAATCGACTGATCAAGGAACAAAATAACATTCAACTTTTTTGTTTGTAATGCTTCTATGAAACACTTATTAGAAGGAATGTAATGACTTCCCTTCCACCTGTATATATGGAACAGTCAAAATACCAAATTCTTTATACATTGATTTATATGTTGTTAGCTAATGCTGGATTTCTGACAATGAAGTCATTAATCCTCTTGCTCTCCAATGTTTTTCACTGATGGATGGGAAGGGCGCTAGAATAATTACCATCTGAAGGTTATTTAATCCTGTGACATAAAGTACTTACAATAGTAAGTCACCATTGGGGTAATTGTCTCTGATGTGAGACTGCCTTTATGGTTTACCAGGAGAAATACGAACTGGTTTGAGAATTTAATGCCATTCTGCTCAATGGTTAGAGCAGTCGCCTGGTAAGTGGAAGGTCTGTGGTTCAAATCCCAGCTGTGGCATTGAATTTTTAAGTTCCAGTTCTACCTCTCAAACTTTGCCCACACACGGCTTGTGTGTTTATAAACACCAACAGTAAGTTTGTTGGTATAAATAAATAAAAATTATACTTGTTGATAAACATTTATTTGCTAAATATCCGCCGCGTACGTGAAATAAAATCGCTGCATCGCACATACAAAATTTGCTCATAAATCAAAAATGAAGCTGGAGCGCCAAATAAAACTTTCAAAATCATAATCAGCAATAAAAACTGCATCCATTGCACTATATTTCATTCCTTTTCTCGAGAAGCCGATTTTGTAAACAATTACCTTACTTTCTCTATGCATACACAGTAGGCAGTAAGGGTGAGGTGCTGCTCAATACAGAGAAGACTTCACTGGAAATACATGTTTTGAGGACCCCTGAATGGGATAAAAACCTTTTTAGAAAAATGTGTGTGAATATTAGAAATTGTCAGATTAACAATATACTTATGTGCATGTAATTGTAATGGTTTGGGAGAACATACTGCTTTTAAAGCATGGATATAACATAATGAATTTTGAAATAGTGGCAGTTTGTTTCACTTCTGGTAGATGGCAGCCCTATAACAAACAGTGTCTGTTTAATGAAGTAGGTTATTGTTATGTTGTAGGTTGCTGAAATGATACGCCACTGCATTGACAGCCACACCCAACCAATACCCGCCGTTCTGGAGATTCCTTCCAAAGACCACCCTTACGACGCTAGTAAGGACTCGATCCTACGTCGAGCCAGGGTAAGCTATTGACATTTTGGTTCGTTTTTCCCATTTTCTATTAATGAATATAGGAATGTATTTTGTACTATTTATGACTATAATGGAGGAAAAGTTTAGTCCTATATCTAGGTAAGTGTGTGCATGTTTACACCTCATTTTCTAACAAAACAAAATGTTTGACATCTTTAGTGTCAGTGAAACTTGCACATAAAACGTGGATGAAAAGTTTCAAATTACACCCTTTAGCTTTCTGTGCCACTTATATAGGCAAAGTATGGTATCCTACCCCAAAATGGTATATTGAGAATTCACAAGAAATGCAAGTTTTGAGACTCCTAAACCCAAAAGAAAATGGTCCATGTGCATTATTGGGTAATAGTTAGTCTTTGTTACTTTTATTGGATAATTTGTTTGCTCAGTAACAAGTTACTTTGCATTCAGTGCTTGGTAACTATTACTGAACAAGACTAAGCAGCATGATTTTTGCAGCAAAGCATCTGATAAACGGTGTCCCCTAATTTCAGAAATATCACTGAATGCAGTCTAAACATTGCATCAGTTGAGATTATATGGAAAAACCTAAAAGAGAAAAACTTAGAATATATAGAGAAAATGAAAGTAAATTTTGTAAAAAAGCCGGAAGCCTATCCAAGTATACAGCATCACAGCTTATATACGTGTTAGCCAAAGAACAATTGTTGACAGAAGAAGTTGGACTAGAAGTGCTATTAGCACAAACCGAAGCCTACAAGGACTCAGCAAGAGATATGGTCAGATTTGTTTTCCACGGATCTGGACACAAGTAGGGTACAACCTATGACATACCGTGATGCGATTCATCATACATCATTGGATATGCCAAGCTGGAAGTTTCACATGCTGCAAGAGAAGTGCAAACACAAACCATGTGGGTCAAATTGTGACCCATATTATCTAATGAAGTGCGCAGAAAGGAACTCACTCACAGACTTTGAACAATATTCTTTCTATTATTATTTTTAGAAATGTCAGTGTTTTTTCTGTATCACATTTAGTTTTCACCCTAACCGTGATTTATAGTCCTAAAATGTGTAATTGTAGTTTGGTGCTGCTTTGCAATGACAGCAAATGGGCTGTTAGTGTGGGCATGCTTTGTTTTGTTACTGTAATGTGTGTTTGTCAATCCATAATGATAATGGAGGCAAACTGTTGAACGTACAAGATACATCTTGACATAAAAATTATTAAGAATTGGAATAAAATAAGGTTTTGTATCTATAGAAAGAAGATACACTCGCAAGGACACATACACACACACATGCATACGCATTAGAAATGACAACCACAATCCAAGGGAACACATACAGCTGACCTTGAGATTAGTTAACATTTCTATACTCTGTACATCAAGACATTAGAGGAGATATAAACAAAGCACCAGTTTGTATCACTCTGCAGCCACGTGCATTTGCAATGATGCACAGTTGTCGCTACGCATGGGTATAATATGCATTTTACACTACTAAAAGGATATATTTACTTGATCCAAATAACATGTAGCACATGGAAATTAACTGCTACTTACATCATCTCTGTCCACAATAACACTTTCATTTCCAGCTCACAAACTCGAAACCAATCTCCAGAAGCAGCTTGTGGAGGGAAGTTCAGGATCAGAGTTAACTACCAACAGCACTTTGTTTAAGATGGGGGTTCATCGTTAACAAAGAACTGGAACTTTTCGACAGATTGCAGATCTCGTAAATTCGTCGCAAACTACATCCAACATTTGCCTGTCACATGGTTTCTTTTTGCCGGGAGTTCTGACTTCACCAACTGAGGATTTTTCTTTGCATGTGCTGTAAATACATGCAACTGATACACCGGTAAACTCGGATGTTAATTTCATCACGACTTCGGTAGAAAGTTTGGGATATTTCTCACAGAACTTGTTAAACACGTTCAATATTGTCTTTTCTTTAAACAGAATTGGGATATATTCTTCACCACTCTGTCCTCTATGTGATCTGCAAGAGGAAATGGATCGAGACCACCTTCAAATATGCCCGGCCACTTCTAGTGCCCCATCCATCAGTGAAAAATATTGGAGAGCAAGAGGATTAATGACTTCATTGTCAGAAATCCAGCATTAGCTAACAACATATTGTCTTTTCACCACTTCGCAACAGTTTGCCATGCTTATGTTTCACAACACTCACTTGTTCCGCCATGTTATTTTTGGTGCTGTTTTTTAATTAAATCATTGAATGAGCTAAGCTTTCGGACTCCTTTACTATCTCGGGTCGTGGTACAGGGTGAAATAGTGTGGATACAGCATATAACTTTTCTATAACACTTTTGTTTGCACCTTTCTCGTTGAATATTACACGTGTAACACTTTAACTTTCGTTGCACATGATTCTACTTCCTTAATGGTTTCTTCTCGTTATTAGTTGTTTTAAATCACTTTTAGTGTCCACATCTGCATGTACATGTCTTCTCTCTCTGGACACTTAATGCTAAGTAAAATCTAGCATCTTCTTTCACAATGCATTGGTATTCATATGCATATACGTCTGTTTCCCACAGCGTATCCCGTGAAATCATCCTACATGCTAAATAGTTCCCGGAATGTTAGGGAAGTGATCTCTACCTATCCTCCCTACACATTTAATATTAAATGTAAATGATTCTTACAATTATACATATTAAATTTGAACATGTTACTCAACATTTATGACGTTATTGAACAAATATTTCTTTTAATAGTACAACATGGTAATATACTCTTAGTACTTAACAAATCCTTAGCAACATGAAAAATAAACTATGAATTAGGCGGGTTACCTTCTTTTGTTGATTGCAATATATGAGTCCCTTGGTCTGGGGTTATTTTGTGCCCCATTCTGGTACATAGGTTCCTGTGTTCCCTGACAGACGTCTGACTCTAGACACTGTCTTGTAAGTCCTACATAAGGGGAGGGTAATCACTTCCTCACTCTCATACTTGCAGGTGTTCACTCTGTCTGGTACATAGGTTCCTGTGTTCCCTGACAGACGTCTGCCTCTAGACACTGTCTTGTAAGTGATTACATAATGGCAATGTAATCACTTCCTCACTTCACTCTGTCTGGTACATAGGTTCCTGTGTTCCCTGACAGACGTCTGACTCTAGACACTGTCTTGTAAGTCCTACATAAGGGGAGGGTAATCACTTCCTCACTCTCATACTGACCACTTCACTCTGTCTGGTACATAGGTTCCTGTGTTCCCTGACAGACGTCTGACTCTAGACACTGTCTTGTAAGTCCTACATAAAGGGAGGGTAATCACTTCCTCACTCTCATACTTGCAGGTGTTCACTCTTTCTGGTACATAGGTTCCTGTGTTCCCTGACAGACGTCTGACTCTAGACACTGTCTTGTAAGTCCTACATAAGGGGAGGGTAATCACTTCCTCACTCTCATACTTGCAGGTGTTCACTCTGTCTGGTACATAGGTTCCTGTGTTCCCTGACAGACGTCTGACTCTAGACACTGAGTTGTAAGTCCTACATAAGGGGAGGGTAATCACTTCCTCACTCTCATACTTGCAGGTGTTCACTCTGTCTGGTACATAGGTTCCTGTGTTCCCTGACAGACGTCTGACTCTAGACACTGAGTTGTAAGTCCTACATAAGGGGAGGGTAATCACTTCCTCACTCTCATACTTGCAGGTGTTCACTCTGTCTGGTACATAGGTTCCTGTGTTCCCTGACAGACGTCTGACTCTAGGCACTGTCTTGTAAGTCCTACATAAGGGCAAGGTAATCACTTCCTCACTCTCATACTTGCAGGTGTTCACTCTGTCTGGTACATAGGTTCCTGTGTTCCCTGACAGACGTCTGACTCTAGACACTGAGTTGTAAGTCCTACATAAGGGGAGAGTAATCACTTCCTCACTCTCATACTTGCAGGTGTTCACTCTGTCTGGTACATAGGTTCCTGTGTTCCCTGACAGACGTCTGACTCTAGGCACTGTCTTGTAAGTCCTACATAAGGGCAAGGTAATCACTTCCTCACTCTCATACTGACCACTTCACTCTGTCTGGTACATAGGTTCCTGTGTTCCCTGACAGACGTCTGACTCTAGACACTCTCTTGTAAGTCCTACATAAGGGGAGGGTAATCACTTCCTCACTCTCATACTGACCACTTCACTCTGTCTGGTACATAGGTTCCTGTGTTCCCTGACAGACGTCTGACTCTAGACACTGTCTTGTAAGTCCTACATGAGGGGAGGGTAATCACTTCCTCACTCTCATACTGACCACTTCACTCTGTCTGGTACATAGGTTCCTGTGTTCGCTGACTCTAGACACTGTCTTGTAAGTCCTACATAAGGGGAGGGTAATCGCTTCCTCACTCTCATACTGACCACTTCACTCTGTCTGGTACATAGGTTCCTGTGTTCCCTGACAGACGTCTGACTCTAGACACTGTCTTGTAAGTCCTACATAAGGGGAGGGTAATCACTTCCTCACTCTCATACTGACCACTTCACTCTCTGGTACATAGGTTCCTGTGTTCCCTGACAGACGTCTGACTCTAGACACTGTCTTGTAAGTCCTACATAAGGGGAGGGTAATCACTTCCTCACTCTCATACTGACCACTTCACTCTGTCTGGTACATAGGTTCCTGTGTTCCCTGACAGACGTCTGACTCTAGACACTGTCTTGTAAGTCCTACATAAGGGGAGGGTAATCACTTCCTCACTCTCATACTGACCATTTCACTCTGTCTGGTACATAGGTTCCTGTGTTTCCTGACAGACGTCTGACTCTAGACACTGGCTTGTAAGTCCTACATAAGGGGAGGGTAATCACTTCCTCACTCTCATACTTGCAGGTGTTCACTCTGTGTGGTACATAGGTTCCTGTGTTTCCTGACAGACGTCTGACTCTAGACACTGGCTTGTAAGTCCTACATAAGGGGAGGGTAATCACTTCCTCACTCTCATACTTGCAGGTGTTCACTGTCTGGTACATAGGTTCCTGTGTTCCCTGACAGACCTCTGACTCTAGACACTGTCTTGTAAGTTCTACATAAGGGGAGGGTAATCACTTCCTCACTCTCATACTGACCACTTCACTCTGTCTGGTACATAGGTTCCTGTGTTCCCTGACAGACGTCTGACTCTAGACACTGTCTTGTAAGTCCTACATAAGGGGAGGGTAATCACTTCCTCACTCTCATACTGACCATTTCACTCTGTCTGGTGCATAGGTTCCTGTGTTTCCTGACAGACGTCTGACTCTAGACACTGGCTTGTAAGTCCTACATAAGGGGAGGGTAATCACTTCCTCACTCTCATACTTGCAGGTGTTCACTCTGTGTGGTACATAGGTTCCTGTGTTCCCTGACAGACGTCTGACTCTAGACACTGTCTTGTAAGTCCTACATAAGGAGAGGGTAATCACTTCCTCACTCTCATACTTGCAGGTGTTCACTCTGTGTGGTACATAGGTTCCTGTGTTCCCTGACAGACGTCTGACTCTAGACACTGTCTTATAAGTCCTACATAAGGGGAGGGTAATCACTTCCTCATTCTCATACTGACCACTTCACTCTGTCTGGTACATAGGTTCCTGTGTTCCCTGACAGACGTCTGACTCTAGACACTGTCTTGTAAGTTCTACATAAGGGGAGGGTAATCACTTCCTCACTCTCATACTGACCACTTCACTCTGTCTGGTACATAGGTTCCTGTGTTCCCTGACAGACGTCTGACTCTAGACACTGTCTTATAAGTCCTACATAAGGGGAGGGTAATCACTTCCTCATTCTCATACTGACCACTTCACTCTGTCTGGTACATAGGTTCCTGTGTTCCCTGACAGACGTCTGACTCTAGACACTGTCTTGTAAGTTCTACATAAGGGGAGGGTAATCACTTCCTCACTCTCATACTGACCACTTCACTCTGTCTGGTACATAGGTTCCTGTGTTCCCTGACAGACGTCTGACTCTAGACACTGTCTTGTAAGTCCTACATAAGGGGAGGGTAATCACTTCCTCACTCTCATACTGACCACTTCACGCTGTCTGGTACATAGGTTCCTGTGTTCCCTGACAGACGTCTGACTCTAGACACTGTCTTGTAAGTCCTACATAAGGGAGGGTAATCACTTCCTCACTCTCATACTGACCACTTCACTCTGTCTGGTACATAGGTTCCTGTGTTCCCCGACAGACGTGTGACTCTAGACACTGTCTTGTAAGTCCTACATAAGGGGAGGGTAATCACTTCCTCACTCTCATACTGACCACTTCACTCTGTCTGGTACATAGGTTCCTGTGTTCCCTGACAGACGTCTGACTCTAGACACTGTCTTGTAAGTCCTACATAAGGGGAGGGTAATCACTTCCTCACTCTCATACTTGCAGGTGTTCACTCTGTCTGGTACATAGGTTCCTGTGTTCCCTGACAGACGTCTGACTCTAGACACTGTCTTGTAAGTCCCTCATAAGGGGAGGGTAATCACTTCCTCACTCTCATACTTGCAGGTGTTCACTCTGTGTGGTACATAGGTTCCTGTGTTCCCTGACAGACGTCTGACTCTAGACACTGTCTTCTAAGTCCTACATAAGGGGAGGGTAATCACTTCCTCACTCTCATACTGACCACTTCACTCTGTCTGGTACATAGGTTCCTGTGTTCCCTGACAGACGTCTGACTCTAGACACTGTCTTGTAAGTCCTACATAAGGGGAGGGTAATCACTTCCTCACTCTCATACTGACCACTTCACTCTGTCTGGTACATAGGTTCCTGTGTTCCCTGACAGACGTCTGACTCTAGACACTGTCTTGTAAGTCCTACATAAGGGGAGGGTAATCACTTCCTCACTCTCATACTGACCACTTCACTCTGTCTGGTACATAGGTTCCTGTGTTCCCTGACTCTAGACACTGTCTTGTAAGTCCTACATAAGGGGAGGGTAATCGCTTCCTCACTCTCATACTGACCACTTCACTCTGTCTGGTACATAGGTTCCTGTGTTCCCTGACAGACGTCTGACTCTAGACACTGTCTTGTAAGTCCTACATAAGGGGAGGGTAATCACTTCCTCACTCTCATACTGACCACTTCACTCTGTCTGGTACATAGGTTCCTGTGTTCCCTGACAGACGTCTGACTCTAGACACTGTCTTGTAAGTCCTACATAAGGGGAGGGTAATCACTTCCTCACTCTCATACTGACCACTTCACTCTGTCTGGTACATAGGTTCCTGTGTTCCCTGACTCTAGACACTGTCTTGTAAGTCCTACATAAGGGGAGGGTAATCGCTTCCTCACTCTCATACTGACCACTTCACTCTGTCTGGTACATAGGTTCCTGTGTTCCCTGACAGACGTCTGACTCTAGACACTGTCTTGTAAGTCCTACATAAGGGGAGGGTAATCACTTCCTCACTCTCATACTTGCAGGTGTTCACTCTGTGTGGTACATAGGTTCCTGTGTTCCCTGACAGACGTCTGACTCTAGACACTGTCTTATAAGTCCTACATAAGGGGAGGGTAATCACTTCCTCACTCTCATACTGACCACTTCACTCTGTCTGGTACATAGGTTCCTGTGTTCCCTGACAGACGTCTGACTCTAGACACTGTCTTGTAAGTCCTACATAAGGGGAGGGTAATCACTTCCTCACTCTCATACTGACCACTTCACTCTGTCTGGTACATAGGTTCCTGTGTTCCCTGACAGACGTCTGACTCTAGACACTGTCTTGTAAGTCCTACATAAGGGGAGGGTAATCACTTCCTCACTCTCATACTGACCACTTCACTCTGTCTGGTACATAGGTTCCTGTGTTCCCTGACTCTAGACACTGTCTTGTAAGTCCTACATAAGGGGAGGGTAATCGCTTCCTCACTCTCATACTGACCACTTCACTCTGTCTGGTACATAGGTTCCTGTGTTCCCTGACAGACGTCTGACTCTAGACACTGTCTTGTAAGTCCTACATAAGGGGAGGGTAATCACTTCCTCACTCTCATACTGACCACTTCACTCTCTGGTACATAGGTTCCTGTGTTCCCTGACAGACGTCTGACTCTAGACACTGTCTTGTAAGTCCTACATAAGGGGAGGGTAATCACTTCCTCACTCTCATACTGACCACTTCACTCTGTCTGGTACATAGGTTCCTGTGTTCCCTGACAGACGTCTGACTCTAGACACTGTCTTGTAAGTCCTACATAAGGGGAGGGTAATCACTTCCTCACTCTCATACTGACCATTTCACTCTGTCTGGTACATAGGTTCCTGTGTTTCCTGACAGACGTCTGACTCTAGACACTGGCTTGTAAGTCCTACATAAGGGGAGGGTAATCACTTCCTCACTCTCATACTTGCAGGTGTTCACTCTGTGTGGTACATAGGTTCCTGTGTTTCCTGACAGACGTCTGACTCTAGACACTGGCTTGTAAGTCCTACATAAGGGGAGGGTAATCACTTCCTCACTCTCATACTTGCAGGTGTTCACTCTGTGTGGTACATAGGTTCCTGTGTTTCCTGACAGACGTCTGACTCTAGACACTGGCTTGTAAGTCCTACATAAGGGGAGGGTAATCACTTCCTCACTCTCATACTTGCAGGTGTTCACTGTCTGGTACATAGGTTCCTGTGTTCCCTGACAGACGTCTGACTCTAGACACTGTCTTGTAAGTTCTACATAAGGGGAGGGTAATCACTTCCTCACTCTCATACTGACCACTTCACTCTGTCTGGTACATAGGTTCCTGTGTTCCCTGACAGACGTCTGACTCTAGACACTGTCTTGTAAGTCCTACATAAGGGGAGGGTAATCACTTCCTCACTCTCATACTGACCATTTCACTCTGTCTGGTGCATAGGTTCCTGTGTTTCCTGACAGACGTCTGACTCTAGACACTGGCTTGTAAGTCCTACATAAGGGGAGGGTAATCACTTCCTCACTCTCATACTTGCAGGTGTTCACTCTGTGTGGTACATAGGTTCCTGTGTTCCCTGACAGACGTCTGACTCTAGACACTGTCTTGTAAGTCCTACATAAGGAGAGGGTAATCACTTCCTCACTCTCATACTTGCAGGTGTTCACTCTGTGTGGTACATAGGTTCCTGTGTTCCCTGACAGACGTCTGACTCTAGACACTGTCTTATAAGTCCTACATAAGGGGAGGGTAATCACTTCCTCATTCTCATACTGACCACTTCACTCTGTCTGGTACATAGGTTCCTGTGTTCCCTGACAGACGTCTGACTCTAGACACTGTCTTGTAAGTTCTACATAAGGGGAGGGTAATCACTTCCTCACTCTCATACTGACCACTTCACTCTGTCTGGTACATAGGTTCCTGTGTTCCCTGACAGACGTCTGACTCTAGACACTGTCTTATAAGTCCTACATAAGGGGAGGGTAATCACTTCCTCATTCTCATACTGACCACTTCACTCTGTCTGGTACATAGGTTCCTGTGTTCCCTGACAGACGTCTGACTCTAGACACTGTCTTGTAAGTTCTACATAAGGGGAGGGTAATCACTTCCTCACTCTCATACTGACCACTTCACTCTGTCTGGTACATAGGTTCCTGTGTTCCCTGACAGACGTCTGACTCTAGACACTGTCTTGTAAGTCCTACATAAGGGGAGGGTAATCACTTCCTCACTCTCATACTGACCACTTCACGCTGTCTGGTACATAGGTTCCTGTGTTCCCTGACAGACGTCTGACTCTAGACACTGTCTTGTAAGTCCTACATAAGGGAGGGTAATCACTTCCTCACTCTCATACTGACCACTTCACTCTGTCTGGTACATAGGTTCCTGTGTTCCCCGACAGACGTGTGACTCTAGACACTGTCTTGTAAGTCCTACATAAGGGGAGGGTAATCACTTCCTCACTCTCATACTGACCACTTCACTCTGTCTGGTACATAGGTTCCTGTGTTCCCTGACAGACGTCTGACTCTAGACACTGGCTTGTAAGTCCTACATAAGGGGAGGGTAATCACTTCCTCACTCTCATACTTGTAGGTGTTCACTCTGTCTGGTACATAGGTTCCTGTGTTCCCTGACAGACGTCTGACTCTAGACACTGTCTTGTAAGTCCTACATAAGGGGAGGGTAATCACTTCCTCACTCTCATACTTGCAGGTGTTCACTCTGTCTGGTACATAGGTTCCTGTGTTCCCTGACAGACGTCTGACTCTAGACACTGTCTTGTAAGTCCCTCATAAGGGGAGGGTAATCACTTCCTCACTCTCATACTTGCAGGTGTTCACTCTGTGTGGTACATAGGTTCCTGTGTTCCCTGACAGACGTCTGACTCTAGACACTGTCTTCTAAGTCCTACATAAGGGGAGGGTAATCACTTCCTCACTCTCATACTGACCACTTCACTCTGTCTGGTACATAGGTTCCTGTGTTCCCTGACAGACGTCTGACTCTAGACACTGTCTTGTAAGTCCTACATAAGGGGAGGGTAATCACTTCCTCACTCTCATACTGACCACTTCACTCTGTCTGGTACATAGGTTCCTGTGTTCCCTGACAGACGTCTGACTCTAGACACTGTCTTGTAAGTCCTACATAAGGGGAGGGTAATCACTTCCTCACTCTCATACTGACCACTTCACTCTGTCTGGTACATAGGTTCCTGTGTTCCCTGACTCTAGACACTGTCTTGTAAGTCCTACATAAGGGGAGGGTAATCGCTTCCTCACTCTCATACTGACCACTTCACTCTGTCTGGTACATAGGTTCCTGTGTTCCCTGACAGACGTCTGACTCTAGACACTGTCTTGTAAGTCCTACATAAGGGGAGGGTAATCACTTCCTCACTCTCATACTTGCAGGTGTTCACTCTGTGTGGTACATAGGTTCCTGTGTTCCCTGACAGACGTCTGACTCTAGACACTGTCTTCTAAGTCCTACATAAGGGGGGGGTAATCACTTCCTCACTCTCATACTGACCACTTCACTCTGTCTGGTACATAGGTTCCTGTGTTCCCTGACAGACGTCTGACTCTAGACACTGTCTTGTAAGTCCTACATAAGGGGAGGGTAATCACTTCCTCACTCTCATACTGACCACTTCACTCTGTCTGGTACATAGGTTCCTGTGTTCCCTGACAGACGTCTGACTCTAGACACTGTCTTGTAAGTCCTACATAAGGGGAGGGTAATCACTTCCTCACTCTCATACTGACCACTTCACTCTGTCTGGTACATAGGTTCCTGTGTTCCCTGACAGACGTCTGACTCTAGACACTGGCTTGTAAGTCCTACATAAGGGGAGGGTAATCACTTCCTCACTCTCATACTTGTAGGTGTTCACTCTGTCTGGTACATAGGTTCCTGTGTTCCCTGACAGACGTCTGACTCTAGACACTGTCTTGTAAGTCCTACATAAGGGGAGGGTAATCACTTCCTCACTCTCATACTTGCAGGTGTTCACTCTGTCTGGTACATAGGTTCCTGTGTTCCCTGACAGACGTCTGACTCTAGACACTGTCTTGTAAGTCCCTCATAAGGGGAGGGTAATCACTTCCTCACTCTCATACTTGCAGGTGTTCACTCTGTGTGGTACATAGGTTCCTGTGTTCCCTGACAGACGTCTGACTCTAGACACTGTCTTCTAAGTCCTACATAAGGGGAGGGTAATCACTTCCTCACTCTCATACTGACCACTTCACTCTGTCTGGTACATAGGTTCCTGTGTTCCCTGACAGACGTCTGACTCTAGACACTGTCTTGTAAGTCCTACATAAGGGGAGGGTAATCACTTCCTCACTCTCATACTGACCACTTCACTCTGTCTGGTACATAGGTTCCTGTGTTCCCTGACAGACGTCTGACTCTAGACACTGTCTTGTAAGTCCTACATAAGGGGAGGGTAATCACTTCCTCACTCTCATACTGACCACTTCACTCTGTCTGGTACATAGGTTCCTGTGTTCCCTGACTCTAGACACTGTCTTGTAAGTCCTACATAAGGGGAGGGTAATCGCTTCCTCACTCTCATACTGACCACTTCACTCTGTCTGGTACATAGGTTCCTGTGTTCCCTGACAGACGTCTGACTCTAGACACTGTCTTGTAAGTCCTACATAAGGGGAGGGTAATCACTTCCTCACTCTCATACTTGCAGGTGTTCACTCTGTGTGGTACATAGGTTCCTGTGTTCCCTGACAGACGTCTGACTCTAGACACTGTCTTCTAAGTCCTACATAAGGGGAGGGTAATCACTTCCTCACTCTCATACTGACCACTTCACTCTGTCTGGTACATAGGTTCCTGTGTTCCCTGACAGACGTCTGACTCTAGACACTGTCTTGTAAGTCCTACATAAGGGGAGGGTAATCACTTCCTCACTCTCATACTGACCACTTCACTCTGTCTGGTACATAGGTTCCTGTGTTCCCTGACAGACGTCTGACTCTAGACACTGTCTTGTAAGTCCTACATAAGGGGAGGGTAATCACTTCCTCACTCTCATACTGACCACTTCACTCTGTCTGGTACATAGGTTCCTGTGTTCCCTGACTCTAGACACTGTCTTGTAAGTCCTACATAAGGGGAGGGTAATCGCTTCCTCACTCTCATACTGACCACTTCACTCTGTCTGGTACATAGGTTCCTGTGTTCCCTGACAGACGTCTGACTCTAGACACTGTCTTGTAAGTCCTACATAAGGGGAGGGTAATCACTTCCTCACTCTCATACTTGCAGGTGTTCACTCTGTGTGGTACATAGGTTCCTGTGTTCCCTGACAGACGTCTGACTCTAGACACTGTCTTATAAGTCCTACATAAGGGGAGGGTAATCACTTCCTCACTCTCATACTGACCACTTCACTCTGTCTGGTACATAGGTTCCTGTGTTCCCTGACAGACGTCTGACTCTAGACACTGTCTTGTAAGTCCTACATAAGGGGAGGGTAATCACTTCCTCACTCTCATACTGACCACTTCACTCTGTCTGGTACATAGGTTCCTGTGTTCCCTGACAGACGTCTGACTCTAGACACTGTCTTGTAAGTCCTACATAAGGGGAGGGTAATCACTTCCTCACTCTCATACTGACCACTTCACTCTGTCTGGTACATAGGTTCCTGTGTTCCCTGACTCTAGACACTGTCTTGTAAGTCCTACATAAGGGGAGGGTAATCGCTTCCTCACTCTCATACTGACCACTTCACTCTGTCTGGTACATAGGTTCCTGTGTTCCCTGACAGACGTCTGACTCTAGACACTGTCTTGTAAGTCCTACATAAGGGGAGGGTAATCACTTCCTCACTCTCATACTGACCACTTCACTCTCTGGTACATAGGTTCCTGTGTTCCCTGACAGACGTCTGACTCTAGACACTGTCTTGTAAGTCCTACATAAGGGGAGGGTAATCACTTCCTCACTCTCATACTGACCACTTCACTCTGTCTGGTACATAGGTTCCTGTGTTCCCTGACAGACGTCTGACTCTAGACACTGTCTTGTAAGTCCTACATAAGGGGAGGGTAATCACTTCCTCACTCTCATACTGACCATTTCACTCTGTCTGGTACATAGGTTCCTGTGTTTCCTGACAGACGTCTGACTCTAGACACTGGCTTGTAAGTCCTACATAAGGGGAGGGTAATCACTTCCTCACTCTCATACTTGCAGGTGTTCACTCTGTGTGGTACATAGGTTCCTGTGTTTCCTGACAGACGTCTGACTCTAGACACTGGCTTGTAAGTCCTACATAAGGGGAGGGTAATCACTTCCTCACTCTCATACTTGCAGGTGTTCACTCTGTGTGGTACATAGGTTCCTGTGTTTCCTGACAGACGTCTGACTCTAGACACTGGCTTGTAAGTCCTACATAAGGGGAGGGTAATCACTTCCTCACTCTCATACTTGCAGGTGTTCACTGTCTGGTACATAGGTTCCTGTGTTCCCTGACAGACGTCTGACTCTAGACACTGTCTTGTAAGTTCTACATAAGGGGAGGGTAATCACTTCCTCACTCTCATACTGACCACTTCACTCTGTCTGGTACATAGGTTCCTGTGTTCCCTGACAGACGTCTGACTCTAGACACTGTCTTGTAAGTCCTACATAAGGGGAGGGTAATCACTTCCTCACTCTCATACTGACCATTTCACTCTGTCTGGTGCATAGGTTCCTGTGTTTCCTGACAGACGTCTGACTCTAGACACTGGCTTGTAAGTCCTACATAAGGGGAGGGTAATCACTTCCTCACTCTCATACTTGCAGGTGTTCACTCTGTGTGGTACATAGGTTCCTGTGTTCCCTGACAGACGTCTGACTCTAGACACTGTCTTGTAAGTCCTACATAAGGAGAGGGTAATCACTTCCTCACTCTCATACTTGCAGGTGTTCACTCTGTGTGGTACATAGGTTCCTGTGTTCCCTGACAGACGTCTGACTCTAGACACTGTCTTATAAGTCCTACATAAGGGGAGGGTAATCACTTCCTCATTCTCATACTGACCACTTCACTCTGTCTGGTACATAGGTTCCTGTGTTCCCTGACAGACGTCTGACTCTAGACACTGTCTTGTAAGTTCTACATAAGGGGAGGGTAATCACTTCCTCACTCTCATACTGACCACTTCACTCTGTCTGGTACATAGGTTCCTGTGTTCCCTGACAGACGTCTGACTCTAGACACTGTCTTGTAAGTCCTACATAAGGGGAGGGTAATCACTTCCTCACTCTCATACTGACCACTTCACGCTGTCTGGTACATAGGTTCCTGTGTTCCCTGACAGACGTCTGACTCTAGACACTGTCTTGTAAGTCCTACATAAGGGAGGGTAATCACTTCCTCACTCTCATACTGACCACTTCACTCTGTCTGGTACATAGGTTCCTGTGTTCCCCGACAGACGTGTGACTCTAGACACTGTCTTGTAAGTCCTACATAAGGGGAGGGTAATCACTTCCTCACTCTCATACTGACCACTTCACTCTGTCTGGTACATAGGTTCCTGTGTTCCCTGACAGACGTCTGACTCTAGACACTGGCTTGTAAGTCCTACATAAGGGGAGGGTAATCACTTCCTCACTCTCATACTGACCACTTCACTCTGTCTGGTACATAGGTTCCTGTGTTCCCTGACAGGCGTCTGACTCTAGACACTGTCTTGTAAGTCCTACATAAGGGGAGGGTAATCACTTCCTCACTCTCATACTTGCAGGTGTTCACTCTGTCTGGTACATAGGTTCCTGTGTTCCCTGACAGACGTCTGACTCTAGACACTGTCTTGTAAGTCCTACATAAGGGGAGGGTAATCACTTCCTCACTCTCATACTTGTAGGTGTTCACTCTGTCTGGTACATAGGTTCCTGTGTTCCCTGACAGACGTCTGACTCTAGACACTGTCTTGTAAGTCCTACATAAGGGGAGGGTAATCACTTCCTCACTCTCATACTTGCAGGTGTTCACTCTGTCTGGTACATAGGTTCCTGTGTTCCCTGACAGACGTCTGACTCTAGACACTGTCTTGTAAGTCCTACATAAGGGGAGGGTAATCACTTCCTCACTCTCATACTGACCACTTCACTCTGTCTGGTACATAGGTTCCTGTGTTCCCTGACTCTAGACACTGTCTTGTAAGTCCTACATAAGGGGAGGGTAATCGCTTCCTCACTCTCATACTGACCACTTCACTCTGTCTGGTACATAGGTTCCTGTGTTCCCTGACAGACGTCTGACTCTAGACACTGTCTTGTAAGTCCTACATAAGGGGAGGGTAATCACTTCCTCACTCTCATACTTGCAGGTGTTCACTCTGTGTGGTACATAGGTTCCTGTGTTCCCTGACAGACGTCTGACTCTAGACACTGTCTTCTAAGGCCTACATAAGGGGAGGGTAATCACTTCCTCACTCTCATACTGACCACTTCACTCTGTCTGGTACATAGGTTCCTGTGTTCCCTGACAGACGTCTGACTCTAGACACTGTCTTGTAAGTCCTACATAAGGGGAGGGTAATCACTTCCTCACTCTCATACTGACCACTTCACTCTGTCTGGTACATAGGTTCCTGTGTTCCCTGACAGACGTCTGACTCTAGACACTGTCTTGTAAGTCCTACATAAGGGGAGGGTAATCACTTCCTCACTCTCATACTGACCACTTCACTCTGTCTGGTACATAGGTTCCTGTGTTCCCTGACTCTAGACACTGTCTTGTAAGTCCTACATAAGGGGAGGGTAATCGCTTCCTCACTCTCATACTGACCACTTCACTCTGTCTGGTACATAGGTTCCTGTGTTCCCTGACAGACGTCTGACTCTAGACACTGTCTTGTAAGTCCTACATAAGGGGAGGGTAATCACTTCCTCACTCTCATACTTGCAGGTGTTCACTCTGTGTGGTACATAGGTTCCTGTGTTCCCTGACAGACGTCTGACTCTAGACACTGTCTTCTAAGTCCTACATAAGGGGAGGGTAATCACTTCCTCACTCTCATACTGACCACTTCACTCTGTCTGGTACATAGGTTCCTGTGTTCCCTGACAGACGTCTGACTCTAGACACTGTCTTGTAAGTCCTACATAAGGGGAGGGTAATCACTTCCTCACTCTCATACTGACCACTTCACTCTGTCTGGTACATAGGTTCCTGTGTTCCCTGACAGACGTCTGACTCTAGACACTGTCTTGTAAATCCTACATAAGGGGAGGGTAATCACTTCCTCACTCTCATACTGACCACTTCACTCTCTGGTACATAGGTTCCTGTGTTCCCTGACAGACGTCTGACTCTAGACACTGTCTTGTAAGTCCTACATAAGGGGCGGGTAATCACTTCCTCACTCTCATACTGACCACTTCACTCTCTGGTACATAGGTTCCTGTGTTCCCTGACAGACGTCTGACTCTAGACACTGGCTTGTAAATCCTACATAAGGGGAGGGTAATCACTTCCTCACTCTCATACTGACCACTTCACTCTGTCTGGTACATAGGTTCCTGTGTTCCCTGACAGACGTCTGACTCTAGACACTGTCTTGTAAATCCTACATAAGGGGAGGGTAATCCAAAGAAGTACTTTCTTTCCATTGCACACTTCATATTACCATTTAATGGTTTGATGACAGGAAAACAGGAAACTGCTGCCAATGATTGTTGCTTACGTACGCATGCACGGTGAGTGGTTCAAGTTAGGTACCCATATGGGTGAATATTGCAGCAATTCTAACAAACATTGCAATCACTATTTGATACATGGAGGTGTTAAATTATCATATACAAATTATTACTAGGTTATTCTTTTGTTTAGTCATCAGTGTCGCCATAAATTACTGAAAAACAATTCATTATACATTGCAATGAAAATATCACTCATTTCAATTTGACAACTGTGTTTTTAACAATTGTTCTTTTAATAATTATTTACTGTATTTTTCCAAAAGAAATGTTATTTTTACTTTCTCTACTGGTAAGTAGAGGAAGTATTGTATTCCACTCAAAAATTCAATGCTGAGATTTCACCAGAAATATATGTTTTGAGACCCCCTGAATCCCAAAAAAAAGCATTTTTAGAAAAAGTTCTGTGTGTGTGGACAGCATAACTCAAAAACAAAAAGTCCATTAAAAACCAAAGTTGGTATTCAAGTTTAATGTCTTTCAAGGAAGTGACACAAAGGTTTTGAAGAAAATAGCCCCACCCTAAACTACCCTTTACATTGAAAATGTTTCAAAAATTATTTTCTTGAAAATGGCTCTTAACGATTTTGATTAAAATCACATATGTTTTGTAGACATATTTTGAATTTTCTGGCTATAGCCTATGTTGTCCTGTTTACTCTGGATGACTTTTGAATAACTTGTAAACCATAAAAGATAGACAAAATCTAACTGTACAAAAAATGTAGATCTCGCTAAAACACATAGTTTACGTCTAAATAAATTTTTTTGTAGAATGAACCATTTCAGAGATATTCCTTGTTTGTGTCAGTTTTGAAAAGCTTAAAACTTTCATAAAAAACATCATTGTTCATTTTTTTATGTTAAACGTGCAAAGAGAATAGGACCTCAAAGCCTACTGTATTTTAATATTCCTCTTGTACCTACAAGGATATAAAAACAATAAGATAATTTGTACAAATGTTTATCTCAACTAACACGAAGATACAGGAATAAGAGTTAGCAAGAATGGTTAGTACAAGAGTAGAGAAAGTCATGCGAGTGCAACACATCAGATTTCTTTTTATATAATTTAACATTTTCTGGTTGGATACAGTATGCAAATTAATATTTTATTTATGAAATAGCCCATATAAATACTATTCGACAGTCTGCCTTGAGAATTTATCACTTAAGGTGGGGAGGGATAATACAAGTCAGTATGGTAGTGGTAAATTTACATCAGAGTAAACAGAAGTTTGAAACATGTGTATTTGAGTAACGTAGTAACTGTAATGTGAATTTAATTTATGGATATTGGAACACATACACTTATTTGAGTGGCTGGCATCTAGTGTGTGGTGGTGCAGCTAGATGTCAGCACTAGGAGCCAGTTGTTCACGTCTGCTCCAATATCAGAATCAATTTGTCCATAAAACATATATTGTTTACAAATTAACATGTTTCTTTTTGTTTGTTAACAGGGCATGTTCAATCCAGATGACTTCAAATAGTGAACCACGTCTGTAGCAGAAACAAGCAAGTGTTTATAATGAATGTTGATGTATTAAAGGTGTTGGATATACACATACATAAGCAAATAATAGAACATTCCAGTCTTCACAAAAATCTGTATTATATTTATTTGTACATAAAATAACAGCTGAATACATTGTTTTATTTCCTTTAACAGTCATTAAAATGCACTTTTCCTATCACAAAATTGAGCTCATATTGACATTTTGCAAAAGTCAGTAGGAACACCTGTCGCATGTACTCATTACATGCTACCTTTGCAAGTGTTCTTGTGGACTTTTCACTTTTAGAGCAAGATCTCTGAAGAAGAAAAGCAATCATTAACAGTGAAGCAATACAAATCAACTAATGTGACACATTTAGAAACTACGCTTCACTTATCTTTTGTATATGGCATAAGTTGTTGAAATTTATCAATTGTTGTGATTAATTGGAACACTTACACCATATGCAAAAGATAAGTGAAACCTTTGTTATATAATTTGAAGCAGTGTAATTGTTTGGTATACTGAAGTTGATCTTCAAAGTGATTCAGTAACATATGTCCATACTACTGCAGCAGAAATTACGTGCCCAGGAAAATTAATAGTATCAGTAATGTTAATATTTATATTTACTTATGGCCAAAAAAATGTGTCAATTTCTCATTATCGGAATGTTGGGCTTTATACTGTGTTACTGCATCTGAAACTGTTTGGTAATATCAAACATGACCATTGACTGAATGAAACTCATGCAAAAGGACAAACGAAAGAAAATGGTCGATAACCAAGAAAAGTAAATGAGTCTTTCCTGTATATAAACGAACAATATGGCGAAGCAATTACGTCTATACAGTATTCTAATTGGTAATGAATGATTCTAAAACAAATATTAGGTTCCATGACAGAGATCAAGTAGCGAGAGAAATAACCATCTTACAGTTGCAAGTGATGCCATTTTGAACTTCAGGTGAAAATCATATTGAAAAGAAAACTATCAGGACAACTTAGCAGTTTCAGATATCTTCATAAAACATACTTAAAAATGTGTGACAATTTGTAAATGCATTCTATCAGGATATAAATAAAATAAATTTGGCAGAAACCAGACTTTAATTTGAATAACATTAGCCATTGCCATCTTTATATGCTACCAGCTAAACACCTCATTACACTTCAGTGATTAATTGAACACTTAACATGCAGCATCCAGAGAAGGAAGGTGAGGACACACACAGATTCACATATTACAGTGACAGTGCTAATGTAAGTTTCATGTGTCGACTGTGTGCAGCAATCACACTGACGGACTGACCCTTCCCACTTGCTGTAGTCCAAACACTGCAACCTTTTGTTCCCTGTATGAAGGTTTGTAAGTTGCAAGGTTTCACATACATACACTTGTGACTTATATCAGAGAGCTATTTTTGGAACTGTTTCATTCTCTAAACCATTGCAAAATTAGTTACATTTTTCTACTTTTTATGTACGGTAAGTAAACAAGTATTGCATTGCACACAGAAGAAACTGAGACTTTCTGTGCCTTTAAGCAGCACAACTCAACCTTGTATTCAAGTTCAGGAGGTTCCAAGGGTGCAACACAATTATTCCCCACCTCATACTACATTTTACATGAAATTTTTCATTAACTTTTTCTCAAAAATAGCTCTTAACAATTTTAATTAAAATACCACGTGTATAAGGTAGAAGGTATATGTTGAATAGTGTGTGCTGGATGATGGACATAGAGCAGGTTTCACGGCTTCAGTGTTAGTTGGTGCAATACAGTGAAATGTGCTGTTATTTGGGCACCAGTACTCTGTTCCCCAAAAAGCATGGCGCTGCTAGACAATAACAGCTCTAACTTTTCAACAAATATTTGTTCATATGTGTTGCTTCACTGTCAGTAGCTCCAATTTTTTACTTTCTCTACTAATATAGTAACTAAGGAAAGCATTGTATTTCACCCAAAATTTCAATGTCAAGAGTTCACCAGAAATACATGTTTTGAGGTTCCCTGAATCCAAAAAATGTTTTAGAAAAAGGTTCATGTGTGTGTCTATATGTGGACAGCATAACCCAAAAACCAAAACTTAGTTAATAAAACCAAAGTTGATATTTAAGTTTAATATCTTTTAAGGATGCAACACAAAGATTTTGAAGAAAATTGCTCCACCCTAAACTACCCTTTACATGGAACATTTTTCGAAAATTTTGATTTTCTCAAAAATGGCTCTAATAATTTTGATTGAAATGCTGTATGTTTAAGACATTTTTATTGCAAATTAAATGTATATTTTGAATTTTTTGCCTATAGCTCATGTAGTCCTGTTTGCTCTTAGTGACTTTTGCATAACTGTAAACTAACAGATACACCAAATCTTAGTATAGAAAAATGTAGATCTTGTTATGACACGTATGAGTAAACAAGTTATGAGTAAACGTAGACTTCCATGTCCAGACGTTTCATCCACAACTACAGTGAACATCATTGGCCCATGCCACCATAGCTGTGGATCAAACATCTGGACATAGTTACTAGGAGACCACAGCAAATCAGCGCGGAAGTTACGTCCAAATGCATCTTTTTGTGGAGTGAACCATTTTGGAGATATTCCTTGTAATTTGTATGAATTTTGCAATACTTAAACTTTTCTCAAATGGAAGATTGCCATTCAGTTTTTTTATCTCTTGGCTGTGCAAAGGATAAAGTTACAATATTATTGTGTTGTCATTGGTCCTTGACACGTGTGCAAATTTTCAAGTCAATCAGATGTCTGTAAGTTGGTGAAAATTATGTCGAAAGATTCT
Organism: Tenodera sinensis; assembly: GCA_030765045.1. NCBI lineage: Eukaryota > Metazoa > Arthropoda > Insecta > Mantodea > Mantidae > Tenodera > Tenodera sinensis. Next base: position 96,865,106 of record CM060973.1, read on the forward strand.
GTTACATTGATAAATTTAGCTAATCAACTTTTTTTTTATCCTGACGAACCTAGTCAGGATCTTAGGATAAAGTTATGATATTATTGTAATGTCATCGGCCCTTGACATGTGTGCAAATTTTCAAGTCAATGGGACAACTCTAAGGGGGAGAAAATTGTGTAGAGAGATTCCGTTACATATATACTCAGATGTTTCTAAGGAAGTTGTGACATTGGATAAACAACAAAAGGTATTCTTTATACAATTTAAACTAGTCAAAATGTCCACTGAAATTAGGGATTTTGCAATTTGAACAGCATGACACCTTGGAATCTAAATCATTGCTCACTTTTATGGTATATTTGTTTATTCACAGTACACATGCACCTAGGGGACATGTGCTCTCTGCGCAGTGTTTGCAACATGCTACCTCATGCATCTAGCAGTGTGCCGTTGCTCTGCACTGAGGATGGTGGAACTTATGACCAGTAACGTGGCTCCATTTGTCATTCACCCCTCAAGTTATTTATGTGGTTATCACTAACAAAATATGGCTGCTACATTCCCCCAAATTAATGTCCTTTAACTTTTATTTTCAGGGGGTTGGGGGGGGGATTAAAAGAGAAAATTCACAAAACCAATCCACACTACATTCGTCAAGAAATTGGTGCCATTTGTGAGAGGGAACTGCACTGTGTAATGGCAGTGTGTAGAGTACCAGGAAAAGAGTGTTACGGAATCTGGATGGACGAGTAGTATTCGAAAGAACATAGAAATAAATGGGATGGGGGACTACTGGAGGAGAGAGAGGAACAATCATAACAAATTGTGTAAAATAATAAGAAAGAGGTTTGAAGACGTAAAAATCCAAAAACTGTTTGGTGATATAATGGAAAAAAGGTCTCTGGTAGATTACAAATCAATGAAAGAAACATGGGAAAGGGAAACATATGTTGATAAGGTAAACCATGAACAAAGGGAGGCAATAGCATGGCTAAGAACTGGTGTTTGGAGGTTGAGATGACTAAGAAAGGCTATCAACCCTCAGAGTCTGTGTCCTATTTGCAGGGGGAAGGAAGACCTGGAGTAAATAGTCTTTGAGTGCCAAGGAACGGACGTATGGAGGAAAGAATTTCTGGGGCAGAAAAGGGAGATAGGATAACAGCATTTAGGAGGAGGTTAGGAACTTAGGTCAGTTTTTAAATAGAGTTAAGAGAAAATGGAATTGGTCTGTACAAAGAGAACAGAATTAACAATATTTGGTCCTAGTTATAATGTGTTACATAGCTATAGAGAAGCAAAATGTATGTATAAGAAATTATGTTGGGTGGATATGGCAGACTAAGAGCCTGGGCTGTATGTCTTGTCATATTCAAGTATGTATTAATTTAAAGTAAATAAACAATGGTGTTTAATTTAATTTCAAACTTCTAAGAAAGGAAGATAAACAATGGTGTAATGGCCAGTTTCCTAAACAGGAAATGGTGTCAGAAATGCTTCAACAACACTTCTCCTGGTTTGATATATGTATGTGTGAGCATAGCAAGAAGCACTGTACAATCTGTTCTGCTCTATGCTGATCACCCAGTACTACTGATAAATTACACAAAAAATATACATGAAAAGCACACAATTTATGTCAACATTTTTTGTGGCGTTAATCATTTCCAAAATATTGTTGTTATTGCTTCAGATACTATATAATTTTATCAACTGCAGATCACTATTTTCTTCTTTTCCACTTTTATGTAAAGAGAACAGAATTTAATGTATTATTCTTATAGATACAACAAAATGAGTAATGAATGTTTAACAAGAAATAGATAGAAGAGTAAGTAGAGAATGCAATACATTACATTTATATAGAGAAACCCCTGCAGTTTGAAGGAGCATGTCCACTGCTCTCTGGGGCAGTGTTCCATATCAGAGACTGTTCACATGGTTTACAATAGCCCACGACAATAATGCTGTATCAATAACAAAGTATAAAGTGCATTTTGTGCATTGCAATTTCATTTATTGGTAAGTGAAAATGATATTTTTCCTCCCCTAGCAATACATTAAAATAGTACAGGTTAGATTAAACATTAGTAAATGCAAATCCATTAGTATTTCCAATTCCTTTAATTTTACCAAACTTCTCTACTATATTAATAATGTACATTAAAATTCCTTGTTCCTTTTCAGTTGATAGTCTGTTTTGAGTTTGATATGCACAAACTAGTTCAACATGAGACCTATAAACAGTGCAGCGGTGGGCAAACCCCAACACATGAGGTTCTGCAGCCAGCGAGTTTACAACTATCCTACTGGGCAGTGGAAGTATGAGGTGATACACTTCACGGCATATCAGTGAAAGCAGAAGTTGCCACGTGTACGTAAATTATCATACTTATTCATGACCTGTATTTTGATTTAACCATGTTTAAGAACTGCTCACATGCGTAAGTATGGCATAGATCGTAACTGCAACTGGTGCCAAGTGCTATCTAATATTCAAAAGATATCTCCACCTATTAGATTTGTTTCAATGATACTTCTGTTTGCAAATGTATTAGTTGTGTGTGGCACCTTATTTCAGCATGATGCTTGCAGCATCAATATGTCACAAGCTTGGCATTCTCTCCAATCTTGCACTACAAGAATTCACTCTCCCATTCAACATGACATGTTCATTTCTTGGCAGATGCCACAGTAAGTTGTGTGTTGTACGCCACTGAACAAGTGTCGTGTGGCAGCTGACACAGTAAATTGTGTGTTGTACGCCACTGAACAAGTGTCATGTGGCAGCTGACACAGTAATGCAGCAAGTCATCTTGTTGTACGCCCCTGAACAAGTGTCGTGTGGCAGCTGACACAGTAATGCAGCAAGTTATCTGTTGTACGCCACTGAACAAGTGTCATGTGGCAGCTGACACAGTAACACAGTAAGTTGTGTGTTGTACGCCACTGAACAAGTGTCGTGTGGCAGCTGACACAGTAATGCAGCAAGTCATCTGTTGTACGCCCCTGAACAAGTGTCGTGTGGCAGTTGCCACAGTAATGCAGCAAGTCATCTGTTGTACACCACTGAACAAGTGTCGTGTGGCAGTTGCTACAGTAATGCAGCAAGTCATCTGTTGTACGCCACTGAACAAGTGTTGTGTGGCAGCTGACACAGTAATGCAGCAAGTCATCTGTTGTACGCCCCTGAACAAGTGTCGTGTGGCAGCTGACACAGTAACACAGTGTGTTGTGTGCCACTGAACAAGTGTCGTGTGGCAGCTGACACAGTAACACAGTGTGTTGTGTGCCACTGAACAAGTGTCGTGTGGCAGCTGACACAGTAACACAGTGTGTTGTACGCCACTGAACAAGTGTCGTGTGGCAGCTGGCACAGTAATGCAGCAAGTCATCTGTTGTACGCCCCTGAACAAGTGTCGTGTGGCAGCTAGGAGAGAGACAGATAACAATCAATGCATGCGTCGCACTGCTTCTATTTCAAGTGAACCCCACAGTTACATTTGTAATCACAACATGGTTCTGCCCATGGCTGAGTTTGTGGATGGTCGCCATTATCACTTTCATCATACGATTTCCTCTTAATTTTTTCATAGATATATCACTGTCAGACACAAGTAAATAACTATCACTGTATGAATTATTGTTGATTGATGAGTGTTTAGAATTATAGTTCTATCCCAGAAAAAAGAGGACTTTTAGATATATGTAGGTCAGGAAATATAACAACAAAGAATCTAAAGTTAGATTTAGGTTCTCCAAACAAACCTTGATGGATATGATTTGTACAAGTATTTGAGTGACCTACACACACTTTCAGTTTCATTTAACTTACTTTTTATCTGGATGTGTTTCGAAGACCATCGTCTTCAATGTCAACAGTTTCTCAACTGGTGTTTGAAGAGAAAGAACCTGTTAAGTTGAATTGAGGAATATGTTGCAGTGTGTTGAGGCAGCAGATAGACAAACTGACTGCGTGACATATGGCCATGTTGCCCTTCAATACTACAATGTTTCACACTGTGATAGGAGACCATAGTCATCTTCGGATATGTAGGGCATTAAGGCACAAGAGCCTCAGCATGAATGAGGTACAGTACATAAATATGTCTCCAAGCAATTCTTTACAAACTGTGAAGTATTTTCCTCAATGTAACATTCTTATTTCAATTTGTTTGATTTTATTTTATACTATTCTTATTTTCAGAAATTAATGCTAATATTTTGTCCCTTTCACAGAAAATTTTACTTCTATTTGTTTTATTCTCCATTACAATTCTGGCATGAGTTGTTTATTGCAGTGATGTGATACGTCTGATGACATAACTACAGAGGCTTAGTTGTTTTGCAGCTTCTCTCATTAAAGAAGGGAATACACATGATATAATGTTGTACTTGCAACAACCTACAGTTTACAGACCTAAGTAGAGAGTAACTACTTCTATGTAACCCAGCACGTTTTGTTTCCCATTCCTGGTACATGGAAAAGCTTTGTGTTAGTTGTGAATGCCCTAGTTATTGTAAACCCGTGCTCAGCCACAAATTAAATACAAAATTACAAAAAGGAAAGTTTTCCCTGATATCTTGCTTTGTCTGATTGTATTCAGTATTACATAAAAATACTCTTTGCAGACAAAATGACATACTAGATACATATATACTGTGTATGTAAGAAAATACCTTAACAAAGAAATGAACATCAAAAATAGTTAATTGTCAGATTACACTGAGAACAAGTTTGTTGTATCATTTAAAAATATTTACATATAGAATATATAATAATAATATACTAGGTATTTTGAGCATAACATTGACAGCATCTGAAACAAAACAGCAACAGCATCATTAGCAACTTCTGTGAATAACATATGGTACATACAAACAGCGTTTCATTAATTGTGGCATCTAAATAAATAACAGAACAAGTGCCAAGAATTTAAAATATGAGTTGTTGGTGAAACACCATGGTCAATAACAAGCAGTAGGAAAAGTGTCTATATCTGTCAGAAGATGGTGCTCATGTGCTAAGACACTGACGTACATTAGTGTGAGTAGAAGTAGCTCTATGACTGAAATAATAATATAGCACTACTTAAGTAATTGTTACAGATAAATAATGTGACATTGGTCATACAACAATATATGGTCGAGAGGGATACAGCGAGCGACTGTCCAGTATAAATAGCGCATGCAAGAGTAGCCAGTTAGTGACAGTTTAGTTTTGAATTGTTATTTAGTCGTGTAAGTCGTCGTGCACAGTTAGGTTTAGCTACAAGAGTGAGTCAGCCAGCCTGTCAGCGAGTACATGTCGTTGAGTGATTGTATAGTAATAGTCAAGATATAAGAGACAGAGAACCTGGAGAAAGACATTGAAATACTGAGAAACATAATCAGAAGTACAATTGTGAATTGTAATAACAGAAAAGACCATAAGCTGTGTTAACAAGGAAATTGTGCATTTGTAGCAAAATTTAGGGGACAATAAAGTGTTAGAAAAGTAAGAGGATTTTGCATCTCCCCTTATCAGCTGCCTACTGTCTCCTCCAGCTTCAGCCACACGGAGGAGTGCACCAACTCCTCCGACTGCAAGGCGACTACTTCACCTTATAAGCTACCTTTCCATCATGAATAGCTAATCAAATGGTATCATGAGCATGAGTGCACCCTAGAAGCAGATGTACTACCAGTGTGCTATGGGGGTGGTCCTCAATAAAACCTAATATTGCAAAATAGGAAGGAAAATTGTGTCAAAACAGAGGATGAGAAGTGTCCAAACTGTAAGTAAGGAATTACATAGTGAAGGAAAGAAATATAATGCAACTAGATGTGTAACTAAAGAGGCACCAAGCAAGCATTGACTGTCTTTATAGAATCAATATACGAGAGTAATCCCAAAACTAAGGTCTGCAAAGTGCTGGGGTCGCAGGGAAACTGCATGGATGTTGGCCATACTGTTTCTTTCCTTCAGACACCACTACACATCTGCTGGGGCTCTCAGTCTTGGCTTGGCAGCCAGTTGTAATGGAGCTCCTGTTAGCGACTACCGCCAGGTGCGAAGTTTGCGCAGTTATTTGGTTTTTTAGTGCAAAAGAGGTTAAACCAATTGAAATTCATCGACAGTTGGTGGAAGTGTATGGAGAGTCTTGTATGGATGTCAAAAATACCCCAAGTGGTATAGAGAGCTTGCAGAAGGTCGCACAGAAATTCATGACAAGGAAAGAAGCAGGAGACCGCCAATTCCCGACGAAACCATCGCAAAAGTTGAACAAATCGTGCTTCAAGATCAGCGCATCACTCTCAGTGAGCTCTGTATTGTTGTTCCTGAGATTTCTTGAAGCACCATTCACAGGACTTTGGCTAAAGAGTTGAAATTTCGGAAGGTATGTGCAAGATGGGTCCCAAGAATGCTGACAAGATCACAAAAGGCAACGCGCTGAAAGTTCCCACCAATATCTTCAATGCTATGCTGATGAAAAGGACAACCTTTTGGATTCAATAGTCATAGGTGACAAAACTTGGAATTTCCACTTCACACCCGAGACAAAACAACAATCTCGTGAGTGGTGGTATTCCGGTTCACCCAAACCGCAAAAGTTCAAAAGAACACAGTCTGTCAGCAAAGTCATGATAACTGTGTTTTGGGATCAAAAGGGGATACTGTTGGTTGACTTTATGGATTCTGGGACAGCAATCAATGCCAACAGGTATTGTCAGACATTAAGAAAACTCAAGACGGGCAATTCAAAACCGAAGAAGAGGAATATTGAGCAAGGACACGCTTATCATGGAGAAATCTGATGCCCTTGAACTGAAAAATTCAATGCCAAAGCTGGGATTTGAACCACAGACCTTCCGCTTACCAGGCAGGTGCAGTAAGCTTGTTGACACAAATAAATAATAATTGAAAGTGTGTTTCAGGACAGAATTATTAGTAGAGATTTGTGACCTAACCCCCTGTGGCTAATTTAAAACATAAAGTGCACAAGACAAATGTCAATGTGAACTACGGCAAATGATGGATAGTTTCCTAAAGAGGTGACAACAATGGTGTCTCCTTTCATAAAGTTGGTAAGTAAAGCCTTTAAAAGTAGTTTTGCAAATGCAGTATGGTTTCATCCGCACCTTTCTATGATAGCGGCAGATAGCAACAAGTGGGCAGGCAAAACACTGTGCAGCATGTTTGGAACTTTTTTACTCTCTGTAAATTTTCCTCAATGAGAAGGGATTTATCTAAAATGATTGCATATTTGAAAGAGGAGAATAAGTGAATCTTGTAAAATGGGAACTTATATTATTTATGTTAAGGGTATTGATACAGAGCAAAACACTTTTTTCTTAAACCTACTTGGCTATATATACAGGTGGGAGGTCAATAAGTGCAAATAATTTTATATGTAGTACAGAACAATGCACATAACAATATGTATATCTCGGTTTGTCCGCTTGCTAATAGCAATGTCACAAATGATCAACAAAGTTAAGAATACCATGCTTTTTGAACGGCCCTGTATTGTATGCTTTCTTTGTTTACACAGAGCGCACACACAACGACACCTGTGTTTACATCACGTACAAGCTCGGCCTCATTCAAGCGAGTTACAGTGAAGGAATAAAAGCCGATATTCAGCAGCAGACTATCGTTTACAAAGTATGCAGTATAAATGGTTTTACTATGCTGAATTAACAGACATTCATTTAATTTACGGCACTGCTGGGGAATCTGCCAATGCTGCGAGGGACTTGTATTGGCAACGATTTTCAAATCCTCGTCTTCCTAACACACAAACGTTCACTGCAGTGCATCAAATATTCCTTGATACAGGTTCTCTTTATCCCCGTTATGAAGGTAGAGGACCAACTCGTAATGCTGAAGCACTACAGTGTGAAGATGAAATCTTATTTATTGTAGAAGTGAGGCCTGGTGTGAGTACAAGGCGCTTGGCAAAGGACGCAGGTACAAGCTCTTGGAGTGCTCGCCACACATTGCATGAACATCTGCTGTATCCATACTATTACCAAAGGGTCCAACATCTGCAAGAAGCAGATTACACAAGAAGAGCAGAGTTCTGTAACTGGTTCTAACAGCAATATAAAAATGATGCGGTTTCCTCGCAACATAATGGTTACAGACAAGGCAATGTTTACCCATGATGGTATATTTAATTTCCACAATGTTCACATCTGGGCGGATTACAGGACATGATTGTCTGGCAAAACATTTAAACAGAATTGGGATATATTCTTCACCACTCTGTCCTCTATGTGAACTGCAAGAGGAAATGGACCGAGACCACCTTCAAATATGCCCGGCCACTTCTAGTGCTCTCCCAATCCATCAGTGAAAAATATTGGAGAGCAAGAGAATTAATGACTTCATTGTCAGAAATCCAGCATTAGCTAACAACAACAACAACAACATCTGGGCAGAAGAGAATCTGCACGCCATTTGCCGTGGAAATTTTTGACAGAGATTCACGGTAAATCTTTGGACCGGGATCCTCGGAGATCAGCTACTGGGGCCGATGGAACTGTCTAAAATGCTAAAAGATGTTCATTATCTACAGGTTTTGCAAACTAAACTACCGGAAATTCTCAAGGAGGTGCCATTGCATACACGTCAACAAATGTGGTTCATGCATGACGGTGCACCTCCCCATATCAGTAGACAAGTGTGCCAATTTCTACATCGTCAGTTCCCAAATCGATGGACTGGTCAATACAGTCCTGTGTGTTGGCCTCCAAGATTCCCTGATTTGAATCCTTTGGATGTTTATTTCTGGGGGAATCTCAAGGATCTAGTTTATGCAGTCGAAATGAATGATGAAGCGTCTCTTGGGCAACGAATCTGGGATGCAGCGGTGTGAGAGCTGACGCTCATGTGTGGGAAAGGATGCGACAATCATGGCATCAACGCATGGAAGCTTGTTGTAGAGCTAATGGTAGACATTTTGAGCACTTGTAGCCGTAAAGAAGTTAAAATCATGACGTACATAGTGGCATTTTCATTTATCTTATTTAACCATACAGGATATTGTACACCTGTTTTTGTTTTAGGTTTTGCTTTTTTCTGGAGTGTTTTTATGTTATGACTAAAATTTAATTCTTCACCATTGTAAGAGTAATGTAAGGTTGTTTGTAGTTTAAGGAACCAGAGAACAAATGCATGTCTATTGATGTTAATGGTATTGTGTTTAATGCAAATAAAATAAATTTAAATAAATCACAGTTGGCCACGGCAAAGGGCAGAGTGAGGCCAGCAGTGTGACCTCTCACGTAATCAAACGCCTATCAGGGGGAATACTAGCCATCCTTAAAACATCCCAACATTTTCCCCACGAACATCACTATCAGAAAAAGTGGACATTACATATCAGCCCTGAAACGCTGATACAAATATTTGCACTTATTCACCTCCCACCCTGTATATATATTTATATGTTTGTGTGGCTTTCACTAACTTTCAAATTACTTTTGTATAAGTCTTGTGAACATTTTGCTGATTATCTCTCAATCAGTGACCAATTATTTACTTACATGCCACAATTGTATGCATGCATTTTTTTTTCTAAAAATTTGATGTGTCGTATATAAACGTAGTTAATTCAAGTTACCTTATGTGTTCAGAGAAATAACGTCTGACCAGAGAATGTGGTGGCATCTGATAGAACAAGACTTGTCAGTAACTCCACCAGCTGATGGTCTTCTCCTGGCGTAAGACAGTGGATGACAACCACGCCTTTATGCAATTTCTCGTACTGTCGTGCCATATTCCTCCCACTGCGATGCAGGTCATATACTGACATGGACTGCATACCGTCGGCGCTGGTATGTTCTATCACGTGTATTATCAAGCCCTTCAACACAAACAGTACACATACTTCAGATGCCATGTATACATATCCTATTTGGATATATTAAACTAGCCCAGATATGTGATATTCACAACAAGAATTATCTAAGTACAAATGCACCCACAAAATATTCACATGTTGGAAACCTGCACAAAATAAGTGATGAGCATTTCATATCGTTATTCTTGTAGCCATTACACCTATTTTTAAGAAAATAAACATTTTTGAAAATTATTTCATGTAAATGGTGGAGTTTTTGAAAATGTTTGTGTTACGTCTTTAAAAAGCAATAATATTATAGGCCATGTTTGGTATTTAAATGACTGTTTCTGAGATCTGCTGTTCAAAGACAGACCAAAGTTAGGTTCTTAACTTTCTTTGCTGTGTATAGTATGAAGAACTATTTTATTTGACCCAAAATATCCATATTAAAAATGTCACCAGAAATATATATTTTGAGGCCCCCTGAATACAAAAAAAAAGCATTTTTAGAAAAATTGTGTGTGTGTGTCTGTCAGTTTGTGGACAGTATAACTCAAATACAAAAAGTTGATTAAAAAATAAAGTTGGTATTTAAGTTTAATGTCTTTCAAGGATGCAACACAAAGATTTTAAAGAAAATTCCTCCACCCTAAACTACCCTTTACATGGAAAATGTTTCAAAGGTTTGATTTTCTTGAAAATGACCAACAATTTTGATTAAAATGCTGTATGTTTAAGATATTTTTATAGCAGATGAAATGTTGTAGTTAGCTAATGCTGGATTTCTGACAATGAAGTCATTAATCCTCTTGCTCTCCAATATTTTTCACTGATGGATGGGGCACTAGAAGTGGCCGGGCATATTTGAAGGTGGTCTCGGTCCATTTCCTCTTGCAGATCACATAGACGACAGAGTGGTGAAGAATATATCCCAATTCTGTTTAAATGTTTTGCCAGACAATCATGTCCTGTAATCAACCTGAAGGTTGAAACTGCTGTTTTTCGAGGATACTCAGGAATTACTGTTTGAATGTTTAGTAATATACATCTTTTATTTTTTTATTTTTCATAGTATTGTTTTGCAATAATTTTTTTGAATTCAGAGTTGACTAATCTTTTAGCTGCATAAAATGGTAGATTAACTATGGATTTCTGTACACTGCTGGTACCCTTTTTTGCAAGAAAATCAAGCTTTCTCATTACCACTCAGTCCACAGTGAGCTGGTATCCATTGGAAGACTAGGTGTTTTTGAAGTGCTGTTAGATGGGTAAGGATTTTCCAACATTCTATAATTGTTTGGTTCGGTCCTCCAGATATTCTGGGGGTTGTGAGAGAGCGATGTGACCGCCAAAACATAAAAATATGGTGCTCTCTAAAAAACGGTTACTATTACTGCTATTGCTCTCTTCAATATCATTGTGAAAAATATTGGAGAGCAAGAGGATTGATGACTTCATTGTCAGAAATCCAGCATTAGCTAACAACAGTAATTGTTTGGTTTTTTGGTGACAACTTGTAAGTAATTCCTATAATTGCTGCCCTGGAATCTGAGAGAATAACTGCTTGCTGAAAATGTGAAATTCTATACAAAAGGTTTTGTAGGGCAATTCGAATTTCTTCAATTTCTCCATCAAAGCTTGTAGTTCCATAACTTAAAGATTTGTAATATGAAAAGAGGTGACATGTGACCCCAGCACCTGCTCCATCTCGGTTTGATATCAATGATCCATCAGTATAAATATGGAGCCACTCAACCTTTTGTGTTGAATAAGAGCTGCTTTTTCTATTTCATATTCAATGGGGTATTGGTTGGTTAGTATTTCCATAACTGCTATTGGTGTGGTTTTGATAGCACCTGTAATTAATCTCAGACTTTGGTTTTGAAAGATTTGAATTTTTTTTGTGTTTGCTGTTACAAGAACTTTGCTGCAGTAAGTAAATATTGGCTTTATATATACATTGTATGTTGTGTTAAGAGTTGCTCTGGAACATCACCACTTCATTCCTGTTAGACGTTTTAACAGTGAATGATGCCCCTCTGCTCTTTGTATTACATTTTCTATTTGTTCCATGTAAGTTTGGTATCAAATGTAACTCCTAAATACTTTGCTTCCTTTTGTTTCTGGTATTTTTAGTGGTTTTTTTTCTTAGTGAAAAGATTTGGTAGTTTGATTTTGTTGTATTAACAGTAATTAAATTTTCTTTGGTCCACTTTTGTAGGTTGTTTAAGGATTGTTGCATGGTATTTTCTAGTTCTGTACTTATGTTTTTTGGTTTTGAAATCCACATTACTAAGTCATCAGCAAATAGTGCACACTCACACCTGATTCTTGTATTTGTTGTGGCAGATCGTTAATAAATATATTAAAAAGTGTTGTGCTGAGCACTGCGCCTTGTGGTAAGCCCTGGTGTACTTGTTTGTATTTAGATATATTTCTTCCATATCTGGTAGCGATAAAGCGTTGTGTTAGGAAAATACATAGCCATGAAAACATTGGACCTTGTATCCCTATTTTTTTTACTTTCTTTAGCAGTTTTGTTCTGCATATAGAATCATATGCACTTTGGAAGTCAATAAAAACTGATAAATTATCTTCTTTTCTATTGAAGGAGTCTTTGATTTCTTGACTGAGAAGTAAGACTTGTTCATTTGTAAAGGCATGTTTGAAACGATGACATTCACGACAAGTGAAGGGGTGTGTCCACATGATGTAAGAGGACCAAGGTTGCATCTGGTAAAGGTATGTTGGAACGATGACATTCACGACAAGTGAAGGGGTGTGTCCACATGATGTAAGGTGACCAAGGTTGCATCTGGTAAAGGCATGTTTGGAACGATGACATTCACGACAAGTGAAGGGGTGTGTCCACATGATGTAAGGTGACCAAGGTCACATCTGGATATGGCTGCCTTAAAGGCAAGTTCCTCTTAATAACACACCTGCTGTTCTAGGTCGAGCATGGCTGCAAAGTCTAACAGTTGGCTCTTCTGGTCAATCTCGTGTTGATGGAAAAACACGACTGTGTTGTACATTTGCTGAACAGAGCTCCTGCTGCTCTCGGAACTAGTTACCATGAACTGCACAGCTGAAACTTTGGACTCCAGGCTTTCTTGTACAAGTTTCACCATCTCGCTTTCATCAGGTGCCATTATGCAAACTCTGTTTCTTTTTTCTGAAAAATACACACACATCATCAGTGTCTATAACAATGAAGCAATATGTACACATTACAATCTGGTAACATTTAGTTACAGTGCATTAAGAGTTACGAGTAGCAATTAGCTAAACAATGCTGATGCAACCTTACTGTGTCATTTGATGGAATGTAATAACAAAGCAATTGCTTAACGTTATATGCACAAAGCACATGCTTTTGCTTAAAAGCAATTGCTTGGTGGCTACCAGACCACTGCAGGTGATATTCCCTAAACAGCACAACAATCTAAATATGCATGTGTGTGTGTGTGTGTGTGTGCACCTGAGCTATAAGATCTTGCATGTAACGGGAACAGATAAAGTTGGATAAAATGGCACAGGCAGGGGGCTGCTTTCAAATAATGTTCAATTTTCAGCAAATATTTGTTTTTATTTCAATTAAGAAGATTTAATTAAGGTAATTCTTTTACAACTGATTTTTTAAATCCATGTCCAAAATTATTCTCCACAGAAATGTTTTTCACATTCATATCCATACGAAACTTTCCTTTGCATCCTGTTCACTGTGAATTATTAACTTTTGCTTTACGTGTGATCTTGTATCTATGGAAATACATTACAATTTGTTTTTGTATATGCCATTACTCATGTTTAAAAAAAAAATATTATTTTGTTGTTTAACGATGCTGTCAATTGCCGGTGTGCTGGAATTTTGTGCCACAAGAGTTCTTTTACATGCCAGTAAATCTACTGACATGGAGCTGTCATTTTTAAGTCCACTTAAAAACCATCAGTCTTGGCCAGTTTTGAACCCACGACCTTGAAAGCTAGCATCTAACCTACTGAACCACCCAGACCAACCCATCATTCATGTATACTTCATTTTTTCACTTCTTATTTCCACTACTTTTATATATTTATTAACAATAATAGTTTACTATTATATCACATAGAACAGCTATAATTTGTATGATGCATACACTGATGAAGTGTGAGTGAGTGTGAGAGTGTGTGTGTGCATATATGTATGTCGCATGCAGGTGTACAGTCTTATACGAACTGTTACCTTATAGAAGATGCTGGAAGCGTCGTTCTTCCTGGCTTATACAGACATTGTATCTGTGAGTTCTGTTTCTCATTTCAACTAAGATGTTACGAACAGTGACGGTGAATTCAATTTTATCAGACATGTGCAAGCAGTATGGACACGTTAAAATAATCAACACTTTCAATATACCTAGGAAATTTCACACTTCTCACGGCATGCATTTTAATAAAGGGGGTAAATTGCTTCTATGTGAATCTGTAGTGAAAGTAATAAATGAAACTATGCAGACAATCAATTCTCTTAGCGAACAAAGTGAACTGGTGCAAAATCCAAGTGAAAGTAGTGCATCCACATCCAGTGCAAAAAACTAGATATCTCCAACTGCCAAATCGTAAGGTTTCAGGCATATCTGTATGTGAGCAAACAATGGAGAGGAGAGGATCCAGACGAGCAATTCCCCGGAAGTAAGGAGCAGGAGCAGACTCAGAGTTAAATCAAATGGAAGCATCTTATAATGAAAACTTATAAAAAGATACATGGAAGCATCTTATTTGTATGCAATGCTGATATATTAATTAAAGGCAAAGAAATCTGAAGAGCTCCAATCATCTGCTAACTATACACTTCAGCAATTATGCCTGACACAAAATTTAATGGTGGGTGGCTCAACACATAAATCCAATGAGAGGCTTGCAATGCTTTGCGGTGTTGTGTAGTTGAAGAAACTGTGAAATCAGTGCTGCTGCTGCTGATATAAATAACAAATATGTATTTGCACAGCAGGAAATAGAACAGCGTAACCCCATGCAGCAAACATAGAAGATCACAGGAAACAGATGGACCAATCAGGTTATGGAAGGGAGGCACCTACCAGCACATATAAAACTGCTCTTTCTGCCGGCAATTCAGTAGCGACCGCGAGACCTAGGAGAGTTATACATTGCCACAGCTGCAAGCGAAACATCTGGGAGAGGAATGAAGGAGCCCAGTGGACCATGGCCTCCTAGCCCAGAAGCATACTCTTCTAAATACAACAGCAATGGTCAGTTGTTAGCTGCCATTAAATTTTGTGTCTGCCATACTGCCCTGGATTAGTACTAATAATTTAATAATAAACACATATAAAACAGTTTGTCTAAAATTTACAAACAAAGAAACAAATAAAGACTCTGTTCCCACAATAAAGCTAAATTATATAGAACTGAATCAAAGATCAAACTAAACTTTTATGTCTGCGGATTCAAAATAGGAGACTCGTGTAAATAATCTAGTCGTAAACATTTAATGCAAATACATATGCAATAAGAACTTTCACGTTACGCTGGTATAAAACCCTAAGAAACACATGTTCACTCTTTGATAACATTAGTATTATTTTCTAGGGTAACTTATCACCAGAAAAAAGAATATTTATTATTCAAAAACAAATTGTTAGCATAATAATAAAGCAACAGATTCTTGCACAACAATTTTTAAACAATTGCATAATTTGCCTTTAGCATGTGTAGTGTATATTCTGGAAATAAATTGTTTGTAAAGTAAAATAACTCTCAACATCAATTTCACAATGACATTTACCATTATAGCACTAGATCAATAAATAACATGCACATTCATTCAAAAACTACTAAATTAATGGAGAATGCAGTGGTTCATGCAGTCATAAAAGTATAAAGTGCTCAACCAAATGTTATAAAAGCTGAAAACTATTTTAATATTTTTAAAGAAAAGACTAAAAATATTTATATGAAAACTATTTTTACATGTGCCTTGTAAACAACCTAAGAAAACTGTAAAGTGATGTGATGATAAATTAATAATTGTAAGTATAATTTTAGAAATTAATAGGTATATTTAATACGAGGGGTGTTCAATAAAGACTGTCACTAATATTCATACAACAATGTATTGTAAAAAATCACTCATACAGACTGTTGTCTCCCTCAGAATACTTCTCCCCCAATACAATGTACTTGTCCCACCTCCTTTGCCATTCCTGGAAAACGTGCAGGAAGCCATTCTTTGAGAGCTTGTTCAGGGTTGCCTCTAAAGCTTTCACTGCTTTGGTCTCATTGTCGAACCGACGTCCCTTAAGTTCCTTTTTGGCTCTTGGGTTAAGAAAAAAGTCACATGGAGCTAGGTCAGAATTATAAGGTGAAAGAGATACCGTGGAGATATGATTTTGTGCCAGGAATTCGATAACTGCATCAGCAACATGTGGCTTGGCATTGGCGTGATGAAGCTTGCACTGCTGAATGAGAATCTTTAGCTTTTTGGGGATGTGATCCTTTACCAATTGCTTCAGGATAGTGTTATAGTAATCTGCAGTGTCTGTAGAGTGTCTTGGAACTGTGAGAATGCAGACTATCCTCTGGTAATCAAAAACAGTAATGACTATGCCCTTATTGGGTGACTTCTGTACTCGTGACGATATTTAGAGGCGATTATCAAACACGTTCACTCTCACAGGCTGTCAACAATCAACTGATAGAGCTATCGCTGTGTGATTTTCAGTGATTAGCAACTAGAATACGTAGTTCAATGGCACATGGGCAGATGTCACAATCAGACACTTAATGAAAGGAACAAAAAATCAGTGCCAGTCTTTATTGAACATCCCTCGTGTGTAAGATACTGTAAACACATAGTGATTATGACAAAGCCAATATATGATGGTGAATAAATTCTATAGATATGTATTGCATGTTGAAACACATAGCTGTGTTAAATGAGAATAAAGAATGAGTAACTTGTGTACCTCTAAGACATCCGATTGCAGCATAAATGTCCTTCTTGTGTGTAACCTTCCAGAGATCTGGTGGTCCCTCAATAAGTCGACTGTGGACGCCAGTGTGGTTCAAAACTAGCTGTAAACATTCTGTCCCAAAGTCCAGTTCCTCGTCAGTACACTGCAACAAAGCATCCTTATAGCACAATCATTACATCTGTAGTATGGTCAACTACAGACACCCAAAAACATCCGAACCGCTGCACACGCGGAAACATAATAACACGCAGCTCCTGTGCACAAGGTCATGTGGTTCACTTTTTTCTGCTCTGAAAGTGCAGTATTGAGTAGACGCAATATTGTGTGGTTGAATTATTACAGCGTACTCTATTATTTTGTACTGTACTTAGACATAAAATGTACTATGGTTCAGCATTTGTTTTCTACTGAGCAGAGTGTATTTATTTATGATTTGTATGTGTTAACTCAGCCAGCTTGCCAAGTGAAAGTGCGATTTGCAGAAAGATTTCCAAGTGATCTATGATTTCTATCTCTGGGGTAACTTAAAGCATAAAGTGTACAAGACAAACCCACACACACTGGAAGAATTACAACAAAATATCCTCCAGCATTTCTCAACGTAAACTATGGCGAGTGATGGATAGTTTCCTAAAGAGGTGCATATAGGCGACAGTG
Source organism: Tenodera sinensis (assembly GCA_030765045.1). Taxonomy (NCBI): domain Eukaryota; kingdom Metazoa; phylum Arthropoda; class Insecta; order Mantodea; family Mantidae; genus Tenodera; species Tenodera sinensis. The sequence continues at coordinate 96,882,549 of CM060973.1, forward strand.
ACAGTTTCAGCATGTCCTTTAATAACATTGGTGAGTAAACCCTTGAAAAATAGTTTTAAAAATGTTGTATGGTTTCATCTGCACTGTTGTATGACAGCAGCAGTCAGCGACGAGTGCTGAGGACGCATACAGGCAAAACACTGTGCAGTCGGTTTGGAGTCTTTTGAATCACCCATTATATGGCAATATAAACAACACAGTTAAAATACTTGAATTATACACAACAGGGCAGATAAGGGCATTTCTTTCAGCAACCTCCCACATGTCAGTCTAAAGGGCTTATTGCACAACTCTGTTGGATAGGACATTTTCATTATTTGCATTATTAATTTATAACTGTTGGTACTAGGACAATAATTAGTAAAGCTGTGTAGCTACTAATTGAAAATAATACATTCCTTATTTACATTAAAAGTGTGAATAACATCACCAGCAAGCTCATTTTAATACGGTTGAGGTGAGTAACTTTTTTATGAGTATGCTGAGGAAAAATTGTTCTTTGTATTGAAATTAAACCAACAGTCTAATAGTTAGTAGCTGACTGCACATCCAAACTGGGCCACAGCACCTTGCAATGCCCATGCTTCACAATACATGTAAGAGGAAGAGTTGAACTGAACAAACTAAATATCACTAGATTAAGTTAAGATATATTTACCTTGCTGTATGCTGTGACAAGAATGTTGAGCTGGAATGCCTGTGGCGTCTCACTGGAGACATGCTTGGACCGATCAAGGCTCTGTTCCAGGAAACCGTCCACATTGGCACACAAGACGGTGGACACTAGCGGTCTTATAGCTCCTGCACCACCATATTCGTCTGCAGCAACAACCAGCTCCTCGACAAGCTCGGCTGGTACAAGGGGACGGACTGCATCATGCACTATCACTACCTTCAGCTCTACACCTGAAATATATACTTTTGTTAATTATTATTCATTTATGCCAACAAACTTACTGTTGGTGTTTCTAAATACACAAGCCGTGTGTGGCAATGTTTGAGAGGTAGAACTGCAACTTGAAAATTGGCAATTAGATTGAGGAAAATTACAGAGTATGTAATGTGTCTGTCACATCTATTGATGTAGGTCCTTGCTCTTGGTATTAACATGGGTATTTTATTAAATTGTGTGTATTGAAATATTTTATTATTCGACAGGTAGAATTGAAACTGAAAAATTCAATGCTACAACTGGGATTTGAACCACGGGTCCTCCACTTACCAGGTGGGTGGTCTGACCATTGGACAGCTGTAACAACCTGCCAGAATGACATTGAATTCTCCAACCTGTCATTCTGGCAGGTTGTCACAGAAGCTTGATGGTTGGAGCACCTACCTGGTGAGCGGAAGGTCTGTGGTTCAAATCCCGGCTGTGGCATTGAATTTCTCAGTTCCAATTCTACCTCTCGAATATACTTTTGTATTTACCAAAACACCTCAAATGGAGTGAGTGAGTGAGTGTGTCGGGTTTAAGGGCCCATCGACAACTTGGTCATTAGGGCCCCCCTCAAATGGACTTTTAACACTATACTGCACTGTTTTATTACCCATGTATTAAGAATACACCTTTAGGAACAATAGTTGATACACATACGAGGGTTGTCCATAAAATAAGGTTCCCAAGTATCTGCAGTCGTGAGGAACGCTGTTACAGGAGATCTGGCAACACTGGCATGTAGCTTGGTTCTCTCTCCCAGTCCCCTGCGCTGCGAGCTGTCTGCCACATTCAGTCTTTGCTTGGCAGCTGTTAGAAATGTAGCTTCCACTCGCTTCTCCTGCCAGGTGTGCTGGACATTCATTCCCAACTGTGCGAAGTGTATGAGTGTACAACATGTCCACAAATGGTACAGAGAGTTCAAAGATAGACATACAGACGTCCATGGCGACCAGCATTCTGGATGGCCATTGGTTTCGGATGAAATGATTGTGAAATTGGAAGAGACAATTGAAGGGTGAAGGTTTGGGAGATCTGCAGCATGATTCGGATGAAATGATTGTGAAATTGGAAGAGGCAATTGAAGGGTGAAGGTTTGGGAGATCTGCAGCATGATTCGGATGAAATGATTGTGAAATTGGAAGAGGCAATTGAAGGGTGAAGGTTTGGGAGATCTGCAGCATGAGACAGATCATTTAGGGTATGCCAAGGTGGGTCCCGAGAATGCTTACAAAGGACCATAGGCAAAAACATGTTCAAGTGGGCTGCAAATTTCTTCAGGCCTACGACCAATCTCATCAACAAATTTGGAGGGGATACTGTCAAACACCCTCCCTACAGCCCAGACCTAGCCCCAAGTGACTGCCATCTCTTCCCTGACTTGAAGAAACACCTGCATGGGATGCATTTCAGAGCCGGAGAGGAACTGAAAGAAACTGCTTTAAGCTACCTTCGCCGCACATTGGGAGAGTTCTACGATGCAGGCATACAAAAGATGGTGCACCACATGCAAAAATGCATTGATTAGAACAGTGATTATGTCGGAAAATAGGAAAAAGTCTAAGCTTTCCAAAAAGGTATTATTCAATGTCAATAAATATGCTTTTCATTGTGAAAAAACACAGGAAACCTTCTAAAGTAAGAACAAATTAGAAACTACAAACTTCACTTGTCTTAGTAATGTTGCATGTTCTTTTTTCACAAGCTAACCCAGGGTTTCAAGTTGTTTCCAACTCATTCTCAAAGCTATACAAACAAATTCGTTACCAAAGCTACAATCTTTCATTTTTTTCTGAAAACAAAAACAAATACTGATATTCAATTTTTATTTACCAATCTCTGAAAACAAAAATTTATAAATACAATCTATAGATGGTAATTCGAAGCTCATAACACGGTTCCTGTTTTTTAAAATAAAAATTTTTTCCCAAACTATCGGACCAATTAATTGTTTTAATAATTTAACTTCTGGATTAATTTCATGATTAAATGACCAAAAATGATCTGCCACAGCTGATTTATCAGCTTGTTTATATTTAATATTTCTAAAATGTTCTTTTATTCTGGTTTCTAAATGATGTTTAGTTTTACCAATATAAACCTTATCACAATCTAAACAGCTAAATTGATAAATGCCAGATTTTCTATAATTTGGTATTTTATCTTTTTTAGAAAAATTAAGTAAATTTTGTATATTAAATTTATTTTGAGGGACCAAATTTATTCCATATTCTTTAAAAATCTTTGTAAATTTTTTATTGGGCCATGGATGGTAAGTAAACTTTTTAAAAATACAATTATCTTTTATTTTTTTAAGGGTTGAAACTTCTTTAACAGCGTTTTGATACTTAAATTTTCCTATCTTTTTATGTATAAAATCTGTATTAAAACCATTAATTACTGCAGTGTTAATAATGTGTTTATATTCTATGTCAAATTCATCTATAAACATTTTGGTAGTAAATAAATTCATACTAACACCCTCACAACCTTTAAATAGTTTAGATTGTGTAAGCAGACAAAACACTGTTTCGTGAGAAATACTTTGTTAGTGAATCCTGGGTAGACAAAATTGTCCTAAGTTAATAAGTAATGATTTAAGAAGATGAAGTTGCCTCGTTAAAGCCGATGGTGCCACACATCCTCCCTTTTAAGTGATCTCATTTATATAGCTTTATTTCAAGCATGGTATTTACAAGCATGCTGGAACATCAATTCAGAAAATGAAATGGAAATGCACACACAGAATAGATACAGGTGGTCAGAAACTGACACATCTCAGGTTTGCAGAAGACATAACTCCAATGACAAGGCCAACAGAATGCTAGAGGAAATGATTAGGGAGCTGGACAGAAGAGAGACTAAAGCAAGTAGAAAAACAGAAATCCTTGACAAATGTGTTATGCCAACACTACTTTATGGCTGTCAGACATGGTCCCTGACAGAAAAACTGAAAAAGCAGCTACAGCTGTGTCTAAGAAGAATGAAGCGTAAGATCCTAAACATTTCACTGAGACGGAATCAGGAATGAAGGACAAAAATGTGTGATGTAGTTGAAAGGGCAGAAAACCTAAAATGGAAATGGGGTGGACAGGTATCACACATGGATCACCAGAAATGGATGCGCCGCATCACAATGTGGAACCAATGACAAGGATGAAGGAACGTGGGACACCAAAGGACTAGAACCAAAGCAGGAAGTCAATGGTCAAGAGTCGCAAGGAACAGTGAAGTATGGAGACAAATAGGAATCAACAGGGCGGAAGATGATGACAGCGAGTGCAAGAGTTATGAAAAGTGCCGAGGGACAGAAAATGCAAAAGTGTTTTATGAGTGAAAAATAGGATTAGGAATAGGAAAGCAGTTCAGCAACACAACAAAACTCCCAGGGGCTCTCTCACCTTTGGAGCTTATATACGAGCTAGTCCCTGTGTAAACAGGAGGCTTTTGCTTTATCGGCGCCAATAGACTAAATTTACTATTATTTATTATACTAGTTTAGCATAGTAAGAAAACTGAGTGCATTACTTATGCCTTTTTTGCGCTCGATCACATGCATCTTAATTGTTTTATGAATTAATTAGTAAAAGCTTGCTTTGCTTGGGTCGCTTAACTCTTAATGACCTGCAATATATAAGACCATAGTTTTTTACTAAAACTGCTTGTATTGAGCTAACCTTACCTAACCTCGGTAACCTCCGTGGAAAAACGGAGTGACTATAAGTTTTCCTGCTAAATTAAACTTTAACCATTTAAACAAATAAAAGTAGACATTTACCACATTTTTGAAGAGTCAAGACACCGGCCCGGATTGACCGGTGCCGTGAACTTTCTCCTTGAACAACCAACACCTTTTCTGTGTCGGTACGAGATTCTTCCAACAAAGCTTGCACTTGTTTTGGGTTATTTACAACAAGTGCTATTTTCTTCACCCAAGGCAAATGGCAGAATTCTTTCACTGCATAAAGAAACAGTGGTGTGCCCTGAAAAAAAAAGCAAAGCTTGGATTGCTTTAACCTTGTTTACTTTTAGTAGAACCATGTATAAGATATTCAGAGAGAAAATTTACCAAAACTTTATAATACTGTTTGGGTCCAGGTACACCGAATCTCTCACCACAACCCGCTGATGGCAAGATGACTCCTACATTAAAGTCTATCATTTATAAGCCTTAATTTGTTATTCGATTAATCCTAATGATTAATAAAGGAACAAGCATTAAAATATAACCTTTAACCAACATTTAACATTGATCCCACATTCGCGTTTTTTTTACAAACACCGCCCCTGCTTTCGCAATAGCTCCAACCTTCGAAAAATTGCTCCTCACGTAATAGGTATTATTATTCTTAATGCCGAAATTCGCACATACATAATTGTCAACTATTTAATGAACTCTCGCTCTATTTAAGAAGTTTCAGCTTCATATAGAGTATTGTTTAACATTGAAAGGAAGCTCAAATACAAATAATTGGCAATTGTGTGATTCAGATAATCACTTTGGCTCATCCTAACCATTTATTCCTTTGGGGAGACCTCTCCCCAGTATAATTATTATTATTGGAAATGAAATAACATGTAGTTAAGCCATTTTGTATTTCAGCCAGAAATCATACTCTGGACTTTAAACTTTGCTATGGCAGGGTGTTTGTGTTTACAGTGTTAACCCACGTGTTGATGTTGGCTGTTTGCAGGAAAGCAGATTCGCCAACTTAGTCGTGTTTCCAATAATAATGCTATTCAATTTTCATGAACGAATTTTGAGAGTTCGCTTCTTTAAATTTCGAGTGTAGTGGCATTGCTTCAATTACCCTTTTTTTAATACAAAAAAGTTACCGTTTTTCCAAATACCCACATAGAGGCTCAAACAAATTCAATAGAGCGTTCCTTACGGTTTATTTACGTTGGCGGTAATGAGATTTGTGTTTATGATGGTTATGTTGTGTAACTTATTTGACTTATGACTGCGGTCTGATAAGCAGACCATCGCTACTGACGTTAATTCAAGGTAAGATTTATATACGCCGCTTATCAGTAGTGCTTCTGAAATGAAAAGTCATCCACGTAGCAGGAGCAGATAGCAGCTGGAAGTTGGAGACGAAAACCGCAAATGTTGTAAGGTATGCGTAGCCAAAAGAAAAAGAGAGTAAAACGGTCGATTCGTACTTGTCATGAGAAAATATAAACCGTTTATAATTTCGCGGTAGAGTATATACTCGCGATAAAAACACCGACAAGAGCAGTATTGTTTGGAGTTGTCCCTTGGTTTTAATAATTTGAAATTTATGAAATACAAGGATTCCATTAAGTTTTCATTTCTTTTCTTTGTTTTGTATTTACCAAAACACTTTTACTGACGTTATTTATCAAGGTACCCAAAGGTACCCGTATCAGTGATGAAAATTAAACTGTGGTATATACGAAACATGCCCCCTTTTCTCTCTTTTTTGTGCCAGTGAATCAGCATTTCTGGGGTTATTTGTCCTAAGGTTATCCTGTATAATAGCTTCCTGCCCTTGGCTCTTTCTATTATCTCTGCTCCGTCGACTGTGTGCTCGACACCGAGATACGTCAGCGCCTAATACTTTGCGAATATCAAGCCATCCACGATGCGTTGACGATGGAGGCGGTCAAGGTAACAACTATCCTTGTGTGGGACGGGGAACAACCCCAGGACATCCGGCGAGGGACCGTCCACACCTGACCGACAAACTAATGGTAAACGAATAAGTACTGACATGAAAAGGGACACATGAGATCTGTCATCGCCGACCGCTAGAGTGATTCTGTGCGCTTTGTGCAGGATAATGGACATCATCACAGACGGATAGGTACGTGGAAGACAGTACCAGATATTGGTGGACACCAGGATTGCCAACCCGTACGATAATTTCGATACCGGCGAAATATAATTTTCACTGGTTTGCCACACTATAGAAAGGAAATTAATTACAAATAGCGACACCTGTTTTACTCTCATGGCCTGTCTCCAACCTTCTGAGGCAACCATTTCATATCCTACTAATCCTTCTACCCTTTATCCTCTTGTAGCCAGTGTGCCCAGATCTGGTAATCTCAATGAAGAAGGCACTGTTCAGAAAATTGATGATCAATGGAGAAAACTCGGAATAAGTGATACTCCATGTGAAATAAAGAACATGTCTGAACCTGAAGTTTCTGGACTGCTGTTAAACACGTCACCTTGGTGGAAATACTGATTTCAAAGAACTAGCGACCTTTGCATTATTGTCACTGATTTCGTTGTCCCACAGAAGCACTTCTTGTGAAAGAGTGTTTTTTAACTGGGTTTAATAAAAATCAAAGTTAGAAACAGATTGGCTCTAGATACAGTAAATGGACTTATTCGGTCATCTCACCTTATGAAAGAATGTGGTAGGTCCGAAAATCTGCAAGCCACCGAGAAGATATTCCAGTTTAAATCAACAAATTTGTATAATGGTGCAACAGTTGAGGAAGATGATGAACTTTCAGATGAATAGTGCGAGAAACATAAGTGCCAAAGTTGTAATACTGGTTGAGGCCATCAATCTTGTAAGTGGATACCATAAACATCATTACTATTACATTTTCAGAAGTGTTATACTGATATTTTTATTGTTATAGCATTTTGGTTTATGATGTACAATAATTTTGAATCCAAATCTATAATTTTGAGTGGGTGATACGATAATTTTACTTTTAAATGTTGGCAACCCTGGTGGACACAGCTGCAGCTGAGACAGTGGTGTGTCCTGATATGGTGGAGGGCTTGCCATTGAGGAAACAAGAGCGCTGGCATTGGGCGACATATTGCCTATGGAAGAGGAAGCCTTGCTGGAGTTGACCTTGGGGCAGAACGTTACAAGCGGGTGTATGTCGCGAGGTTGACTGAGGAGGTAGTCCTGGCTGTGGACACCCTTAAGGGTCACGAAGCGACAATCAATGTCAGCAGGAGAAGGTAGCGCTCCTAAGCCAGTGAACTTGTTGAGATCTCCAGGGTAAGGACGAGGAGGTTACGTTTAGGCCCACCAGGAGCAGGGTGTTTGCGAAGGTGCACTAGGAGAGCTCAGTGGTCATGGAAACCTGTGAGTGCAGGAAGGCCTGCACTCGGAGGATGAGAAGATTGGCAATGCAGTGTTGAAGGAAGGGGGCTGCGTAACATTGGTGCCAATCTCTTTGGAGAGAGCATCCAAAGTAGGATGCCTCTTCGTGGTACGATGCCATCATTGCTAGGGAAGCAGAAAAGTAAGAGTTTGAGAAGGCACGTTGTGTAACTACAAGAGTTTTTAATTGTATTAGCATAAATTGGTGGAAGTGAGGCCATACATAATTGTAAAAGTTCATGAAATGAAGTAATTGAGAAGTTATAAAGCTACAGTATCTATTGAAATTGAATTATAAGACAACAAAACAATATTGTTGGATCTATTCAATATCAACACCAATAAAATACCAGTAAAAGTGTTCATTGTTATGTAATAAAATACCTTGCTGCCACTTTCGTTACAGATGTGGTTGTACTGTTGTAAATGTGCATAATTTTTGCCAGCAAGGATATGTAAAAAGTCAAGGTCATGGATATAAGCCACACCCTAAATTTTCAAGGGTGAACTTTGGATAAAAAGTGCAGCTTATTTTCAGACGAATATAGTACTTAGGTCCTGGGCTTTTAAGTATTTCAATTGGCCAAACTACTACAGACCAACCACGTCAAAAATTAATAAAATGGCATTGAAACGGTATAAAAGTTACTCTAGAATGTTCCCCATAGTCAAAAAGCTCCCTAATATTGCACCAGAGAAAGATATTTATTGTCTACTTTGGTCACCTGTAGTAGAAGATTATGTTACGGCTGGTAATGTTTGGGAGTGCCATGTTCGCTTAGGTCAGGTTAGGTGTAGCTTAGTTTTGTTTTTTAGGTTCGGGGATCAAATCGAGAAAGGTGAGGAACAAGGGGAGTGTATAGGAGGAGGGAAGAGGCAAAGTGTACAGAAACTGCATTTCAATGTCTTTTTTCGTGAACGTTATCTCTAAAATTTTCGGGTTTTTGTAGAACTTTGGGGATTTTTTTTCTATTTTTGACGGCTTGAGGCGCTTTTGGAGGTATGTATTTATACGTGCCTAATGGATATTTTGAGATAACATTGTTTTTTTCAACAGGGTTGGGCTGCAGAAGTTTGCTCTTTTAATTAATAGATCTAGTTCAAATCCTGGCTGTGGCATTGCATTTTACAATTCTGTTTCTATTTTTTAAAATTTACTTACACACAGTTAGGATAATCAGTTACCATTGGCTAGGCTGATATAACTGACAGTATCTGTTTCAGTTACTTGAAAAAAGTATCTTGAAGAGTTGCTTTGTTTTCAAGCTGAGATAAAATGTTTCAGTGAAAATGGCAGCATCTCGCCTTGAGCCGTGTATTCCCTTGCCCCTAGAGCCTCAAGTTCTGGAGGAGCTGGTGCAGAAATCCAAGGACTGGGCTCTCATGCACGGTAAGTACCCATTTGCTGTAAGCTTGCTACCCATGTAAACATAGCACACAATAAATTGAAAACTGTGTCGACATTTAAAAACACATTTTGCTCCAACTTGCAATAATATTTAACACAGGACTAGTTTCGGAGAGGGTTCTCTCCGTCATTCAGCTGTTCAGTTGACTGACTCAACATGAGGTAACTGCCTCCCCCTTCTATTGTTTCTGGTCTGCTTTTCTTCTTTCATATTGGCTAGTCATATGACATTGTCTATGCTTGGTATATTGCAGTTCATTAGCTGATCTTGATCCTTAATAACATAAATGTTTTCCTGCACTGTTAACTCCCAATAATTTTTTGCTGGTGTTGAAAGTTTGATATCTTGGCTAATATTATGGTTGCATGACCAAAAGTGGTGAACCAGGCCTGATTTATTTCTTTGTATTTGATATTTCTTGGTTCTGGTTTCCAAATTTGTTTTTGTTTACCAATATATATCTTACGGCAGTCTTCACAGTTGATACAGTAGATTCCTGAATTTAATACTTGGGGTGGTTCTTTATATGGTGATTGAGCAAATTTCTTACATTATACTTATTTTGCGGAGCCAAAATACACATATATTTTGATATACCAATCATAGACAATGTCTTATGACTGTCCAGTAGGAAGAGCAGCAGGCCAGGCAATGAGAGAAGGGGGAGGCAGTTACCTGATGTTGAATCACTCGATCAACAGCTGAATGATAAGTTAATACTGTTTTAAATATTATTATGAATAAATTGAAGCGGAATGTTTTTAAATGTCAACATAGTTTTCAATTTATTGTAACGCTGTCGAATACGGGCTTAGGGACCATGTAACGCAAGGCACCAACATATAATTTATATATTTAAACAAGCAATTCTTGTATACATATAAATATATTCCGCACAACTTGGAAGCGGCTCTAATGATTTCGATCAAATTTTGTATTCAGACAGGGTTTTGCTTATTAAGTTTATCTATATAGGTGTAATTCCTGGAAAAATGTGATTTTACACTTAACAGTCACAATTACTTTAAACCTTATTTTGGCCATAACTTCTCTGCGAATGGGCCAATTTCAACAAACAAGCCAGGATATTAAAGGTCTCATCTCAGAAACAGCTCCAACAGTTAGGATGAAAATTTATATTTAGTTAACATTTCTATTTCAAATTTATCTAAATAAGTATTTTATAAGGAAACTATTGTCCTTGAAAATGGCAAATTTGGGCAACTTGCACATGTGCCATTTCGTATTAGGATGAAACAAATTGATTCATGAATCACATCACCTGAAATAACTATGAAATCTCAGCTCATGCAGTTGTGGAGTACATAAATAACCTTATATACATATTTCAGAAATATATGTATGTGTTTAAGGAAATTGAAGCTATTAACAGTGAAGAAATGAAAAATCAAGGTCATGGATATGTTACGGATTTTATTAATATGTCTTTACCTAGCAGCGGGAATATAGCAGCAGGAATAATGTTTTTACGGAAAGATGGAAAGTTTGATATCATACGCGATTTTAATCTACAGGGTCGAGGTCACAGAATGGAATGCATAAATCAACGTTCCTTTATCACAACTTATTTATTCGTTAATTTACACTTTTAGCACCATGTTAATTAGTTAACAACTTTCAAAATTCGATAGAATCTACACTGGTTAAAAGTTTGGGTGTAAGTTACATGTTCACACGCTATCAGAAAATATACATCCTTTCACCTTGAACATACAGACGCTAATGAATAAAGAGTCCTTGGCGTCGGTATGACGCAACACCGCCATTCTTATGTATTCATCCGCGCAACAGTTCTCATTGGTTGAACTCAAAATGACGAGAAAACATTGTCTATCTTGAATATTAAAAAAAATAAGTCCCTGATACACCCAAATTAAAAGAATTAGACATTTACACACTCTTACAAAAATATTTACATGAACAATTTTCTATTGATCAATATTCTGTCTCAGATATAAGCCACACCCTAAATTTTCAATGTTGTAGTAGTTTATCACTTTTGTTAGATTCTATAGTTAAATGTACAAAGTTTTATCAAAATATATACAAAATAGTCCTTGATAACAAACTTCAGTAAAATCAGAGTGATATTTAGTGATGATAAACACAATATTCAACTCTGCTCTCCCCATTTCTCCATTAGGCTGAAACTCATCAAAACTGTCATGTTAGCAGTAAATGTTGTATGATAGTCATGTTTAATGCAATGGTAGTGACCAGAATATGAAAACCACAGTGTTAATGTTTTAGGAAATATTCTATAGCCGTAGTTGTTGCAGAACAACAGAGCTTTGCAATCGAAGTGTGTGTGCAATATATGTTATTAGTTTTTTATTATTTATGCCAACAAACTTACACTCAGTGTCAATTACAATGGGAATAAGCAGATGTTAGGCATGTGGTGGAAAAGCATAAATGAACAGGAGGGAATGAATGCATCTTATTGGTGGCCATAGCAAGCAAACAAAGAACCAGTTAAAACTAAAGCATTTCCATAGAAACGGTACACACAAGGACCCTATTGCAAATATATAACACATGATTAGCATGTGGCTGATGAAGAACCCAGCAGCAACATAAACTGCTCTTGTTATGTTCTGTTATCGCTGCATATAAGCAAATAGTGCTGTTGTCCAAACTTGTATCAGCTAAGAGATTGCCTGTGTATTGAGAAGTTTGTTTGCATTATTCTATAGACGGTTATTTGCCTTGTGTTTATGTGTGTCTGAGTCTGTGTATCTGTGCATGTGTTGCAAGCTTTTGCATTTGTGCTAACGCTTTTAATGTGTATTTAACAATGTTGACAAATAGTGACAAAGATAGTGCTGCCAGACGAAAAATTGAATGTACTCGAAAACTTAATAAAACTGTTTGATAAAGGTATCCCAATCAAAGGACAAGCGCGGGAAATAATGTGCTGAGAATTCAGATATCAACTGCATTTTCCCATTAGAATAAGCATCAAAATTTCATAGGTATGTTTCTTTTGTTAACACAAATATTTAGCCTGATATATAATTGCATATTCTATTCTTTGAAAGTAGATTCAGTATTTTACTGTTGTCTTTGCATGCAAATATAAGTAATATGCGCTCAACATTCCAGGTGTAACCCAATCTTCTTCATATACATAATCATACTGAGCTGTCCATGTGATTGCGATAAACGGCAATGTTGCTTTTCCCCCACTGTGGACTGTTAATCCCTTTCTTGATTGACACTGACATTACTGAACACACAAGCCTTGTGTGGGCAATGAGAGGTTGAATCGGAACTGAAAAATTCAATGCCACAGTTCCAATTCTACCTCTCAAACATTGCCCAACCACGGCTTGTGTGTTTAAAAACACCAACAGTAAGTTTGTTGGCATAAATAAACAATAATTACCGTCTGAAGGTTATTTAATCCTGGGATATAAAGTGCTTGCAATAGTAAGTCACCATTGGGGTAATTGTCTCTGATGCGAGACTGCCTTTGTGGTTTACCAGGAGATATACGAACTGGTTTGAGAATTCAGTGCCATTCTGGCAGATTGTCACAGTAGCTCAATGGTTAGAGCAGCCTACTGGTAAGCGGAAGGTCTGTGGTTCAAATCCCAGCTGTGGCATTGAATTTTTAAGTTCCAGTTCTACCTCTCAAACTTTGCCCACACACGGCTTGTGTGTTAAAAACACCAACAGTAAGTTCGTTGGCATAAATAAAAAATAATTACCATCTGAAGGTTAATTAATCCTGGGACATAAAGTAATTACAATAGTAAGTCACCAATGGGGTAATTGTCTCTGATGTGAGACTGTCTTTGTGGTTTCCCAGAAGAAAAATACGAATCAGTTGGAGAATTCAATGTCATTCTGCCAGGTTGTCACAGTAGCTTAATGTTTAGAGCATCCACACGTAAAGCCCAAGGTTTGTGGTTCAAATCCTGACTGTAACATTGAATTTTTCAGTTCTGATTCTACCTCTCAAGCATATTTTGTTGGCAGGTGCTGGGATGCGATCCAAGCAGGACTACTGTGAAGACAGCTTGTACTTTGCCCCTTTTGTCCTGCTGCCTTCAACATTCCCGAGGAAGGAGTTCATGAAAGCCATAGAGATACAGACCATACTGAATGAACTAGTTCATAAAGTGGCTCACGACTTTGAGTTTCTGTCTACAAGTCTACAAAGGTATGTCCTTATGTACTGAACACAATGTAACATTATGTACCACTTTGTCTTGTCATAAATACTGTCACAAGGTCCAATAAATGTTCAAAACATGGATTGAGGTACAGTAGAAGTTGTAAATATGGCATATTTGGAATTAATGCAGGGGGAAGTATGTTTCCAAAAAAAATACCATACTTTTTATTTATTTGTTGTTTAGTTTTGAAGGTTGAGTTTAAAATTTTCTTCAAAGAGCAATCTGCAGTATAATTTTTTCCTCCTCTTCTATTGACGTTGGGCACTGCATTCCTAAGAATTTCCCAGAAGTAACAAAACATAGAAACAATGAAGATGCGTCTTTGAAACATGTCTGCATAAAAGTAAGTTTAAGTGAAACTATAAGTGTCTATAGGTCAACTAATATACTTCTAAAATAGAAACAGATATTCTATAAGTGTTCAACCTGGGAAAGTTAAAACATATTTCAGTCTGAATCACATATTTTGAGTGTAAAGTTGCAAGTTGAGAATACCAAAAATGTTGTTTAATGGTAAAGATGATAGTGGCAAAAATGATGTGGAGTGGAAGGAGATATTCCAAATGTTAGTAAAGTGATAAGTAAGACAAAGAAGATGATTTTGTAGATGGAGAAACAAAATGAATTGAACAGTATTCATCTCCTGTATCTTGTTACAATCAAACAACATTGTGAATTAGTCTGCACTGGTTTCATCAAAAGGATTGGTCCTTATGTAAACAGAAACACAACACGTGTGCAAACCTGAACAAAGTGTATGTTCATTGGCTGAAGCTGCGCATTACAAGGTACATCAGTTACAAAGTAGCTCGCTCGCACGCTCAATACTAACAAAAACTACTGCATCTGCTCTATAATACGTATAAATGGTATGTTTAACGTGTTATTATAGTATGTAAAACTGTAGCAAAATGAATCTAAAGTAATTAATCAGAAAATGAGCAAACGGCATACGCAGACTGTCTTCTGCCATGGAAGTGCGAAGGTTAGACCGTTAGTGAACCAACACGGCCAAACAAGTGCAGTTTGTAGAATATCGCAGAAGCCTCTAACTAGTGGTGAGAAAGTTATAATCTGAATATGTTTCACAAACTATAGAGAAATATCCCACTTTGACTACCAAGGATGTTGTTAACCTGACATCAGAGTTTATAAGTGTCTGCTTTAAGCAAAAATTCCATGCACAGTGAGAGGTTAAAAACAGGCAAGTTTAACACCTGGTAAATCAAAGAAACGTAAAAACCAGTGCAGTTCAGTGTGACAAATTGCAGCAACACAAGCCAATCAGAATCTAGTAGCGCCCGAGATGCAGCTAGCCCCCTCCCACCAACCGCACTACCTCAGCGAGCCCCGAGCCAATCAGAGAAGACCCCTCCGTGTATAAAATCTGCATCCCAGATAGTCAACGCCTCAGACGCAACTGTACCTTCACCAAGAAGACTTCGACCACGCCACCGATGATGTCCACCGCAGTAGTGGACGAAACGTCTGGACCAAGTTACTCCAGCAGACCACGGCAAATCAGCCCGGAAGACTCTTCTAGAATTTCAAACACCGGCCGTGAAAGCCTATGCCTACTTAATTTACCAGTTATGCAAAAGCCATCCAGAGTAAATACGACTACAAGGGCTATAGCCAGAAAATTCAAGATATACATTTCATTTGTCATAAAAATATCTCAAGCGTATGACATTTTAATCAAAATCGTTAGAGCCATTTTCAAGAAAATCAAAATTTTCGAAAAATGTTCCATGTAAAGGGTAGTTTAGGCTGAGGCTATTTTCTTCAAAATCTACATGTCACATCCTTGAAAGACATTAAACTTAAATACCAACTTTGGTTTTTAACCGACTTTCCATTTTTGAGTTATGCCGTCCACAGACACACACATGGACCTTTTCCTAAAAATGCTTTTTTTGGATTCAGGGGGGTCTCAAAACATATATTTCTGCTGAAATCTCGACACTGAATCTTTGAGTGGAATACAATACTTCCCCTACTTACCAGTAGAGAAAGTAAAAATCAAACATCAAGATGCCATCCCTCCTAATAAAAGATCTGATGCACACCAAACAAATGCAGTGAATGTAATCAAGTTTATATAGGAAAAACCAAAAGGAGTTTGGAAACAAGATCCAAGGAACACCCCAGAAACATAAAAAAGAAACAGTTTAGACAAATCAGCAGTTACCACCCACTTTTGGACGAAAAACCACAACATAAATCCAAAACTGAAACTTCTCAAACACAATAGGAAAACAAAAGCTGGCCATATGGGAACAAATCTTCATTTTGAAAAATAGAAACAGAGTGTTCAATTTCAACATCCCCCAGAAGGATATTTTCAGCAAGTTCCTTGAATCACCACCAGAGGAAAGGAGTCCTCAGAGGAAGCATCACCATCCACACCAGGGAGAACCAGTTTATGTCCAGTTGATAACGGAGAAAAATGGGTCTCTGAAACTTGTTCCTAGAAATTCTAAAGTAAATGTTGTTTAGTGTTTTTAATTGACTTACCTTAGAGTTTAATTGATAACAACACTGTTTCACTGTTTTCCACTTAGTAATAGTAACCGCTTTTTAGAGAGCACCATATTTTTATGTTTTGGCGGTCACATCGCTCTCTCACAACCCCCAGAATGTCTGGAGGACCACACCTGTCGTTGGTTTATGGGTCTCACCGACCTGACCGGGAGACTTATCAAAATAAATTCACCGACCATATCCTCTGATTACCAATCAGAGGACGCATTATATGCCATAACAGGTCAGCATGTTTGGGGTTAAGAGGTTATAGAGAAATGTAAAGGTTGGAAAAATAAAGACTACCTAGCAAAACATTTGAACAGAATTGGGATATATTCTTCACCACTCTGTCCTCTATGTGATCTGCAAGGGGAAATGGACCAAGACCACCTTCAAATATGCCCGGCCACTTCTAGTGCACTTCCCATCCATCAGTGAAAAGTATTGGAGAGCAAGAGGATTAATGACTTCACTGTCAGAAATCCAGTATTAGCTAACAACAACACTGTTTTCAACATTTCCAAGAAAGAAGATAACATATAATTATCCAAAACAACACAGTCCTTAAGTCTTTGTGGCCACTCATTCATTGAATTACACGATGTTTCCACCAGGAAATCTGCTCTTTAAATGTTTAATATTTGAATGTCTCTTCTTGAAACATGCACCACAATTTGCAGTCCAGTGTGTTTAGATGCAGACTTGCAGAAGTGTTGTGTTGCGTAGGGACTGTGGAAGAGGCTGTTGACCACTGTCTCCTGAGTTCCATGGTACCTCACACCACTTGGGAGCTTTTCAGCAGCTTCTCAAGAGGATCTGGCATATACTCTTATCATTTTGGACATTGAAAGTCTCCTGAGCACTCAACATGTCTTCATAAGAGAACAGGCTTGTTCTGCAACTATTTACTGCATAATGCTGCACCACACATGTTTACTTTCTCTATTATGTATATATGTGTTACATTCACAGTTTTCCCTACTTGCTTTTCTTTGTATAGTATTTTGGGTTGTTCAACAGTGCTTTTGCATGTGTTTTTATTTATTTTGGATTCTTTATAGTATTGTACATAAGTCTGTAGACTGTAGGAATAAATTGTCAAACCACGGGAAACACTGGGTATTTCAGCTACAACTTAATAAACTGCAATCTGGTGCATGTAGACAAAACAACAAAGAAAAATCACTTACAGATATGCATAGATGAAATTGCTAACTTCCTGGTTATGAATATGTTTATACATGCAAAGAAACTTCAACAAAAACTTAATGTAACAGTTGCAATTGTAAAAAGAAAGGAAAGTGCAGTTTGTATAGAAATTCAAATGTTTGTTCACAATTGTTTGTTGCAGCACTGTGAAGGTGGATGAGTTCACAGGGCATTTGTTTAAAATTTACGAGAGTGTGCATAGAGAAGGACAAGCACAGGTGAGCTCATTGTCACATTTACTTACCTATACTAGGTACTGGTACTGTAATTTCACTAAAAATGCATGTTTTAAAATACCTTAATAAAAAAACAAACACAAATTTGGTAAATAAGTTCAAATCTTCCAAAGATACAACACAAAGATTTTAAAAACAATTCCACATTCAAACTACACTTTACATGGAATACTTTCATTGTTCTTTATATCCTAAAATGGCTCCAATGATTTTCATTAAAACATTGTATGTTTAAGCTAGGTTAATAACAAATGAAATGTACTGGGAGAGCAAAGAAAGTTTGAACGGGCTGTGCGGTGTTTAGCCTATCTGCTTGTTGCCAACTGCCGCTATCAGAGAAAGGCGTGGATGAAACTATATAACATTTTTAAAACTACTTTTAAAGGCTTTGCTTACCAACTTTATGAAAGATCCTGGAACTGTCCACCATCGTTGTCTACAGGAAAGTATCCATCACGTTGAGAAATATGTGGGTTTGTCTTGTACACTTTTGTTTCAAGTTATCCCAGCGATAGAAATTGCTTATTGGAGTTCTGGGAAACCTTTCCGTGCTAATGGCGGGCGCACCATGCAGTGGTAGTTCATGAACAGCATTAGGTTCTGAGTTATAGGGCCAATTCTTTTCAAGTGAACAGTTGACGCTCGTACACATGTGAATATAACTTTGATCCCTTTTTTTTAGAGAATTAACAGACAGGGAACATGATTTTGCCTTCTTTCAACAAGATTCTGCAACACTCATACATCTTGTTCAATGAGAACAATTGAAAGTGTGTTTCAGAACTGAATTATTAGTAGAGATTTGTGGCCCCCTCTGTCCCCTGACCTAATCCCCTATGATTTCTATCCCTGGGATAACTTAAAACATAAAGTGTATGAGACAAAGCCACACATTTCTCAACGTGAGCTATGGCGAGTGATGGATTAAAGCTAGAGGTTTCTTTTAGGTTTAAAAGCTATGGTCTGTTGAAGTTTAGAAGTCCAGGCATTTCGTCCACACTTGCGGTGGACATCATCAGTGGTGTGGTTCAGTATAAGGAGGCTACTGTGCTTTCATCTATGCCATACTACCACACCAGACTACAACATGAAGCCATAGAAATTTACAAACACCCCAATCATTTTAACAGGAAGGAAGAAGCTCTAAAACTGAGCAAAACCTGGCATCCGATACTTGAGCATAAAAAAGAAGCACAAATGCAGAGAAATCACGTAAACCATTTAGCAATCAGAGCGGAGAAGCCCCACCCACCTAACATACACCTCCCGCTCAAGCCCAGCCAATCCCCTGTGAGTGGCTTGGATATAAATGCGGCACCTCCGGGCATTGATTCTGTTGTAAATGAACCTTCGCCAAGAAGACTCAGACCATGCCACCGATTATGTTCATAGCAGGTGTGGATAAAACGTCGGAACCTCTAAACTCCAGCAGACCACAGCTTTTAGAAGAAACCTCTAGCTTTAATTATAACTCCTGCCATGAAAGCTTCTGAATACTCATGAGTGATGGACTGTTTCCTAAAGAGGTGCCAAAAATGTATGGACAACAACGGTGGCTGGTTTCAGCATCTCCTGTCGTAAAGTTGGAAAGTAAAGCCTTTAAAAGTAGTTTTAAAAGTGTTGTATGGTTTCATCCATGCCTTTCTATGGTAGCGGCAGACAGCAACAAGTGCTGAGGATGCAGACAGGCAAAACAATGTGCAGTCCATTCTCCCAGTGTATGTTGAATTTTCTGTGAATATTCTCTCAACTTTACTTCATTCTGAATGACTTCTGTAGAACTGGCAAACTGTAAGAGATAGACAAAATATTACTACATAAAAATTAGATCTTGTTGAAGCACACAAGTTATTTCAACATTTTTTATATTAACTATTTTTGAGATATTGTTTGGTACTTTCAGATACAAATACATTTTTTGTTGTGGTCACACAGAGCATGCAAGTTCAAAGCCATCACAGAACAGCCTATAACTATCCCTCTCAGACACGGAAATTTCTGTTTACTAAGACAAACCATCAGTGAAATTTTGTCCAAAATGGTAAAAAAATGTAAGCTTTAAAGCTTTCACGGTGCACATTATTATTACAGCTTCACGGGTGATCAGCCGTGTGAGGTTTAAAAACATTGAGCTTTCGGCCATTGTAGACTCTATGGCCTTCGTCAGAATGAAAAATGACCATTATCTTTCTGCTCCCCATATATATATACAATGTTAGGTGGGAGGGGGTTTCATTGCCCTGGCCAATCAGCAGGTGATTATTTGTGATTGGGCCTGCTGTTTCGGGCTATGTTTGTCACCGGCCACAGTGTTTTCTTGAGGGTCAGTACTTGGTCCAGAATCACTGTAGTGATTAGTGTAGTGATTCAAGTACTGAATCTCAAGAAAACACTGTGGCCGGTGACAAACATAGCCCGAAACAGCAGGCCCAATTACAAATCATCACCCGCTCATTGGCCAGGGCAACGAAACCCCCTCCACCTAACATTGTATATTTATGGGGAGCGGAAAGATAACGCTCATTTTTCATTCTGATGAAGGCCATAGAGTCTACAATGGCCGAAAGCTCAATGTTTTTAAACCTCACACGGCTGGTCACCCGTGAAGCTGGTAAAAAAGTCAATTTTCAGATTTTTAATGTAATATTCTGTTTGGACTTTACAGTTTCAATGTTCCAATCGCTGTGATATTTATGAAATAATTCAGAAATATGTTTCTTCTGTAGGGGGGGGGGGGGGGGGTGTCGATTTTGCTTCCCAATATTTTGGTGCTAAATTTTGACTTCATTTTGAAGTGTTTTCTGTTGGTTATAATTACAAATGTTTTTCTTTTCATCATTTGTTTTATTGATTCATATGAGAAGTTTTGTTTCACTACGAAATAGGTTTTACTTCTGATACATGAATATTACAAGTGCTGTCCCAGAAATACCAACCTAACAAAGAAAACACAATTGTGAGAAATAACATGTTTATTTCTCTACATACTCTCCTTTCACCTCGATACAAATTTCTCAGCAGTACTCAATAGCTTCAATAAGAAAACGTTTGATATATGTTGTTTCCCATAAACCCAGTTCTCTGTGGTTATGTACTGATCATAGCAGCTTGTCTTGTTCTATATTGTGATTGTGATTTATCTGACTGTTTGTATGTGATATTTCTGAAGCGTTCTTTTGATACACAGGATGAGTCAGAATAACACTGAGTAATTTTACGACGTGATTAAAGGGTTCTCTGAGTATTTTCTTATGGTGAATGTATGTCCACAAATGACTTGTTTTAGAGCTAGAGGGCATTAATGTTGAAACACCACGTCAGGTTAGATGAAATACCACCAAATAGGTCACTATGCAATTTTGCTACTAATGTTTGGAGAGTTTTGAAATAAGAATAGTTGCATATTTCTAGAACTTTCGCTCAATAATAATGAGTCTTTAGTCACATGTTTGCAAGAAATCAAGCTTCATCCACAAGACACTTTCCAAATTAGGCGATACACCCCAGTACAGTGTAATGTTACACCAGAAGAGGGTGTTCTGGCACATGGCGGCACAATGATGCTTGTCAGAGATGGTGCATATATGGAATCTGTACCCTTACGGTGTGACATACAATCAGTTGCCGTAAGGATTCTACTGCCAGTTCACTGTTTGCACCATACATTTGCCTCCATGCCATGACACCCTCATTGATTTAGAACTAGTTTCCCAGTTACCAACACTGTTTCCGTTGGTGGGACACTTCAATGCACACCACCCACTTTGGAGTTCAAGTTGCGCTTGTGCGAGAGGCATGCTCGTCGCTGATTTCTTGGACAGTTAAAACCTAGCTCTCCTCAACACTAGGGAGCCTACATTTCTTTCAAAACCAAAAAACAGAACTAGAAAAAACCATGCAACAATCTTAACCAACCTACAAAAGCACACCAAAGAATATTTAATGACTGTTAATACAACAAAACAAGTTACCAAATCTTTTCACCAAGGAAAAACCCATTAAAATAAAAATAAATTTTGAGGGTCAACAATTATCAATTGCTTCTTTCAAAATTTTAATATGCAAGAACTGAACATTGCAATTAATAATGTAAAAAAACAAAAAGTTTCCTGGACCAGATCACATACATCCAGAGTTCATAAAAAAAACTTGGAAAAACAGCAAAACAACAACTCCTGAAACTGTACAATCTATCCTGGAAAACCACTGTACCTGCCGAATGACGAAAAGCAATAATTGTCTCACTCTTGAAGAAAGATAAAACAGCATCAGAAATAAAAAATTATAGACCAATAGCTCTTGCTAGCGTAATAACAAAAGTGATGGAAAGAATGGTGTCAAATAGGTTAAATTGGTTTCTAGAATCACAAAATTTAATATCCCCATGTCAAGCTGGATTCAGAGAGTTCTACTCTACAAATGAACAAGTCTTACTTCTCAGTCAAGAAATCAAAGACTCCTTCAATAGAAAAGAAGATAATGTATCAGTTTTTATTGATTTCCAAAGTGCATACGATTCTATACGCAGAACAAAACTACTAAAGAAAGTAAAAAAAATAGGAATACAAGGTCCAATGTTTTCATGGCTATGTTGTTTCCTAATGCAATGCTTTATTGCTACCAGATATGGAAGAAATATATCTAAATATAAACAAGTACACCATGGCTTACCACAAGGCGCAGTGCTCAGCACTACACTTTTTAATATATTTATTAACGATCTGCCACAACAAATACAGGAATCAAGTGTGAAATGTGCACTATTTGCTGATGACTTAGTAATGTGAACTTCAAAACCAAAAAGCAGAAGTACAGAACTAGAAAAAGTCATGCAACCAATCATGCATATAAACAATGTTAAAAACAGAATACAAGCAATATTCCAAAGTGCAAAGAAAATAAAACATAAGCCATATTCCAATGCCAAAGGAGAACAAGGATCTGTGTGACAGAATTCCATCTAACCCGATGTGGCGATCGAAAAACTTTAATGTCCTCTTCCTTGATAACAAGACATATAAGGATATACATCCACCATAAAAAAATACTGAAATAAAACTCCTTAATCACGTCTTAAAATTATTGTATGTTATTCTGACTCACTCTGTATGTTGTTTCCCACAGCAGCTTGACTGGTTCTATATTGTGATATTCCATTTTACTTTAATTATGTAGTGCCTGGCATGACGTAAATGGTGATAAATAGAAAATTTCAAAAGTTTGAACTTGAGGATTTTAATACATTGTGAACATAGGAAATAGAAGGGACCAACAAAAAGTGTCATAACAATGCAAAAATACAGGAGATGGAGACAAATGCACGTTGTATATATAGGGTCTTTCAACAAGGGTGTCCTATCTTTGAACTTAAGTAAAACACATTCTAGAAATGATAGAGATTTATTTATTTTTTATTTTGGAACATAATGTCATTACGTGTGGAAGAGAACATCAGTTAAGTGACTGCCACGACTTCGTTGGGTTGCTCGAATACGGTTGACCCAATTTTCAATGACAGAAGAACGTAAATTTGGTCCAACTTCACGAATAACACAAGTGATGTTATTCATAAGATCATTTGCTGTTTCTGGCTTGTTGGCATAAACTCAAGATCTAACATAACCCCACAAGAAGTAACCCAATGGCATTAAATCACATGATCTCAAGGGCCAGTTAACATCACCACCATGGGAAATGATGAAACCTCTGAACTTCTCCTTCAAAAGATTGATTGTTTCGAGAGCAGTGTGACATGTGGCACCATCTTGCTGGAACCAGATGTTTCTGGGATCAATACCATCCAATTGAGGCCAAAAATAGTCCCTTATAGAGCACAGATCTTTCTCCATCTTTTTCTTGGAAAAAATATGGACCAATAATTCCACCATACCAAACTCCACACCACACAGTAACCTTTGGGGATGAAGTGGTCGTTCTTGTTGTTGTTGTTGTAGTGTTTAACGCCCGCTTTTACTACTACGGCACCGCAGGCGGTGACACTGATGATACATGGAATGAAGATGGAGCACCGGTGGAATGAGATGGCGGGGGAAACCGGAACACCCGGAGAAAACCCGCCCTGACGCCGCTTCGTCCACCACGAATACCACATGCGGGTCCCTGGGATCGAACCCGGGCCGCCTAGGTGGTAGGCGAGCGCGCTAACTGTGGTCGTTCTTGAATCTGCATCTGCATTGGACTGTGATTGCTCCAATAGTGGCAATCTTGTTTGTTAGCAAAACCATCCATCCAAAAGTGGGCTTCGTCACTGAAGATGATTTTCCGACAAAATTCGAGTCAGCTTCCACTTGCTCCATAGCCCAGTCAGCAAATACACGGCGCAACCTTTGGCCACTAGGCTTTAGTTCTTGAGTTAATACCATTTTGTTAGTGTGCAACTTCAAGTCCAGATGCAGAATTTGCCAAGTTGTGGTCAGCGAAAACCCCAGTTGTTACACTTGACGAGCATTTGATTTGATTCTGTTCTCACATACACTCTAACAAATGGCACCTATATTTTCATTGGAGCACTTATATCAATTACGTACAGGCATTCTTTGATTGCTGACAGAAGCACTTCTTTCAAATTAATCAATCAAATGCTGAATCGTTCTCTCACAGGGATGATTACACACACTGTAAACTTCCCACAATACATGGAAGGTTTGGAGAACAGATTATCTGTTTTGATAATAAATTTTCACAATTTCTACACATTGCTGAATGATGTAACTTTCCATGGCTATTTGTCAATAACAACTGTAACCACATGAAAAAAAATGACTGCTCTAACTCTAACAATGGCAGCTATCACATGTTAAAGATAGGACACTCTTGTTGAATGATCTGTTTGATATATATAGGTTTTTTTGTTTTCTGAAGTATTCATGCAATAAAAAGGGAAATAGTAGCTTTCAAAAAACCATAACAATGTGTGGAAAACATGTTTTATTCAACATTTCTGGCTTTGATATATGAGGGTTGTCCCAGAAGTACCTGGCCTGACATATAAATAGTGGTTGTTTCAAACAAATGACTGTGGTAGAAAGTACCAACCTTATAAATCTTAAGTTTGATATGTTTAGTATTTGTTTGTCAGCCATCAATAATGAATGCTCTCAGTGAATTTGTAAACATGGCTAAAACTGATGGTTGTTATGTAGTACAATACTCTCATTTGAAAGGTCTTAGTCTAACTAATATTAAAGCTGAGCTAGATTCTACTCTGGGCGAGTCTGCTCCTTCGTTTACAACAGTAAAATATTGGGTGGCAGAGTTTAAGTGAGGCCATACGAATATCACAGTGGTCAACCAAATGAAGTTAGGTACCATGGCAGAAATTGTAAAGAAAATCCACAAAATGGTATTGAATGACTGTTGACTGAAAATGGGGAGCTAATAGACATTGCATACTGACTGAAAATGTGTACACAAGATGGGTGCTGTGTTTGCTTACGATGGACCAAAGTGGCGATGTTCGCTGCCTTGATTCATGACCATGGATGAAACATGTGGTGGTAAAAGATTTGCCAACATTGAAGAGGTGGTGTCTGCTATTTTGCAGAGCTCAGCAGTTCTCACAGTGTCGAAGATATTAAGAGAAAAGTGCATTGAGTTGAAAGGAGATTATGTAGAGAAAAAAAGATGTTTTTTTTTTTTCCAAAATTGTTATGCTTCCTTTGTTATGTCGGTACTTCTGGAAAGCCATCTTATCATAGCATTTCATGAGAGCCATCTCTTTATGGCCTGTTTTTTCATAAGTTTACCGTACTGATGTATCTCTTGGTAATTACACCACAATTGCCATTTAAAGGTTATTTAAACTCAAAACATAATGATTGTAAGTCACCCTTGGGGTACTTATCTCTGATGTGAGATTCCCTTTGTGGTCTACAAGGAAAATACAAATGAAATGGAGAATTTAATATCATACTGGCAAGTTGCCATGGTAGCTCAGTGGTTAGAGCAGCCGCGTGTGAAGTGGAAGATCTGTGGTTCAAATCCCAGCCATGGCATAGAATTTTTTAGTCCTGATTCTATCTCTCAAACATTGCCCACACATGGCTTATGTGCTTAACATAACAAACAGTAAGTTTGTAGAATAAGAAAGGCTCTGTAGTTGAAGATGTGAGTAATAAGAAGACTGTGTTACAGCGAATTTGCCTTGGCCTGATCAGGTCAGATATCATGCTGGAGTCACATTGCCCAGACAAACCCAGCGAAGGTAATGCTTATTGTTGCTGGAAGCAAGTAGAAGTGAACACTATTGCTTCAGGATTCGGTTGGTTGGGTCCAATTTCAGCTGGTATTCACAGGTTGGTCACTTGGCCCCATTTGTGTTGTGTTTGTTTTGTCATGTAGTGTTTGTTGGGGCTGGTAACACTGTATGGTAGATCTACTATGGCAATACGCATCCTTCAAGGTAGATTTGCATATTCCTTTAACCCTGGGAACACCCATACATTTATTTTGCATGTGCTTTAGGCATATAATATGAATGCAGTTTAGCTTAACCAAGCATCTAATGCTCAGCACAATGTGCAGGTCATGAAAGAAAAGTGAGCATCAAGTGCACATCTTTGCGGGGAGAACTGAAATGCTAGAAGGTGCATAATCTAGAAACTGTACACTGACATAACAAGATAAGAAGTGTTACGTTTCTCCAAGTGTGTCTGGAATTACAAAGAGAGAGACTGTAATGGGATATACACTCACACAGAAATAAAGTGCATGGAATGTCTCTATTTGATACAGAAAATGAACCATAGCTTCTTATTGTTCATACTTTATTGTTTTGGTCCCAGCACCTACACCTCTACAAGGCGTCCTAAAAACGCAGACAGTGCAGTATCACAAATAGGAGCCCCTGCCTGGAAATGCATGGTTTGGACGCTGGAGAGTGTATAAGTTTGAGAACGAACAGTTGCGAAAATGTGTTAAGATTCATTTTAGTACCTTAATATGGAAAGTATGCAACCCTTTAGTCATCTGTGTATTGGGATGAATGACCTTAGCATAATAACATTCCTGTGTATGCACTAAATTCCTTCAGAGAGTCCTTGGTGCACTTGTGTAATTTCCAGTACAGTAACATAACAGCAGTGCGACATGGACCAGTTTACAGGTGTTGAAATTACCAACATTAGCTCCAGCACACTTCGATGTAAATGTGCAGAATCGCCTCAACGTAGCATATCCAACTCGATGGAGGTGGAGGTAGGGGTGGACCAGTTCTATGGCCAGATCTGACGCTCTCTATTTTCTGTAAAAATGTATGAAGAGTATGGCGTATGGCACTCCTGGAATGTCAGCGGAGGACCTTATTCCTCGAGTCCTTGGCACGATTGAAAATCTTCAAAGACATCCACACGTATTGGGTCATGTGCATGAGTCTCAGCACCGTCAGTATAGTCTCTGCAGTGACATAGGAGGTACACAATCGAAGCTCGTTTGTAATGTGCTGCTTATGTTGGGTTTATTGACATCACACACTTTGATGCCCTACAGTACTCAAACTGTGCATTTCCAAACAGGGGTTCCTTCTTGAAAACCAATCAGTTTGCAATCTCACACAAGATACTAAGCATTGTCAGATTTTTTTTTGGGACAGCTGTATATCTCTTAATGTTAACACTGCTCAAAATGAACTTTTTGAAATTCTGTGAACAATAGTGTCTCATCAAAATTGCACCAATCCTTCACATTCATGTATGAAATCATGCAATACTTTTGAGAAAAAAAGTTCATCAAATGAAGAAGCTGACATTTGAAAATAACTTAAAAAATTGTCACTATCTTCATGGAGTCAAGGATACAATGTGTCATTTTCATTGTTAATTTGAGGCACCTTCTTCATTTTCCCCTTCTCTTTAATACGAGATAGGCAAGATAACCCTCTAAAGCAGTGTCTACATTAAGTGGCCTCATTGAGAGCTTAAGGACGATAGAATGCAATCATCTCAGGCACGTGTATTTAGATCTCAGACACATGCTAATATTAAACGCAAAAATCGCTTGTGTGTGCCCATGGTAAGGGTTAATTGGTACCAATGTACTGTGATAATAAAGTACTGCTGCCTGTGGTACGAAGGTCTGATTTGATCTCCGTTACTGTC
Organism: Tenodera sinensis; assembly: GCA_030765045.1. Classification (NCBI taxonomy): domain Eukaryota; kingdom Metazoa; phylum Arthropoda; class Insecta; order Mantodea; family Mantidae; genus Tenodera; species Tenodera sinensis. The sequence goes on from CM060973.1 coordinate 96,910,286, forward strand.
ATGGAGATATTTTCCCTCAGAAACTGTCTCTCTCTAGCTACTTTTTATGGGATACTTCAAATGTTGCAAGCCCTACTACTCGTAATATGGAAGTTAAACATGAGGATCTGAGATACACGACCCAGCAATAATTGAAAATAATTGAATCTGCGCTTCAACTCAGCCACTGTCGGATTGTACATGGAGAGCATGAAAGCAAAATTGTAGCAGGAGAAGCTTAATAAGTGCTCTTACCACCAAATGGTCATGGAAGGCACTCAAGCTACAAAAGACACACATAACTAAAAAAACCATTATAGCCGCTATAAAATTAGTATACTGCAGTAATCTTGTTTGTATATCCATAGTGTATGATTGTAAACAAAGAAACAAAATAGGCAAATATGAAGCTTTACATGCAAGTCAAGGAAACTCAGATTAAGTATTATGTGTTAGTCTTATTGTGATAAAATGGCAATTCGACAAATCCCACTTCTGACACCAATGTGAAGAAAAAACAACAAAGCCCAGTCCAATTACTTTTGCATCACTTTATTTTCCCTCCAAATGTTTGCACAAAACAGCTTTCTTCTACTGACGTAACACAATCTAAGTCTTTTGTGGTATTACAATTCTGAACTGTTTTCTTCTCATAACCTTGACTCAGTCCTTTCACTGTCTTTCTTCACTTTCTCTGTCTCTCATACACTAACTCCAATGATAGAATCACTTGATACTTATTAAAACTTGTTCACTTCAACGTGATGTACCTTTCATGATGACTGTACCACACACACAGCTGTCTCACACTCACTGACACACTGACTGATTCATATCTGTAACTGTATATAACTCTGCTGCTTCCTCACTTCCTTATATACAGGGAAGATGTTACACGGACTGACGATGATGTAACCAGACCTTTCTCAAAGGTGCTGCAGAAAACCCCTTTTGGTTGTGCTGCTCCAATTGTTGTTATGCACATACACACAGTTGTACAAGAAAGCCTGACCTTGGGTACCTTTGTTTGCTCTCCTGCCTGGTATGTGGTGAGAAACAGCTTGGCCCCATCCGTCCTGTGTTCGCCAAGCCCAGCATCACAATATTAATGAAATAAAAATCAAAATAAAATGGCTGTTGCAATATTTTGTATGACATCCATGTGGCTCATAATTTAGGTAAAAGGAACTTTCATCCAAAAGAAATAAAAATTGTCATTAATTAATCTTTCACAAAAGATGTGAGGAAAACACAATAACAAACTGTGTTCCTGCTAGAATGTGACGTTGTTGTTAATCCCTTCTTCCTACAATTCTTTGCTACATATGACATTCTTACACTAATTTTTATACTGACTTCATGTCCCTTTCATAGGGACCACAACTGTAAGACGAAATGGACTGGTCATCCATTCAAAACCAAATGCTAAAATCTTGGCAACTTTAGACAAACGTGCCTCAAGTAAAAGATGGAGAGGGCCCAGTGTGATGCCACACATTTCACTGTGGTTACATTGATTTTTTCTTGTTATTCATTTTAAAAAAGCAGTTTTATTGAAAAAATATACTGCTTTTATAATATAAACTACTATAGATACTTGTATTTTTATTACTAATGGTTAGTATAGTATGAAATTTAAGAAACAGAAAAGCCATTAAAAGATCTGAAACCCTAACAAAGTACCTTTACATAAAATATACTCCACCAGGCAGTAGACGGCTGGAGCAGTCAAGAGAGTCGTTCAACAAGTGAAGGTGCACAGGTAGTTTTTATTGAGCAACTAGATGACCCGGTGAACTTTGTACTGCCTAAGATTAATTTGATTGTGACTGTTCATAAGTGAGTATTATCAACCTTCCAATTCATTGGGCATCATGTACGGTTTGAGTGTTGTTTGGTTATTAAATGAAGCTCGTTTGTAATTCAAATTAATTTAATGTCTTTTATTTACATGAAAGATAGGTGCAGTAACATTCAATGCAAATCTCAGACTGATTCCTCAAGTTTCACTAAATCGAAATTGAATTAATTTTTTGTTTATTTCTAAGCCTGCAAAGTCAATTTACCTTAATAGAATGGCTGATCAAAATGAATATTCACAAAATCTTCTTCTTCTTCTTGTTGTTGTTGTTGTTGTTGTTGTTGTTAGCTAATGCTGGATTTCTGACAATGAAGTCATTAATCCTCTTGCTCTCCAATATTTTTCACTGATGGATGGGGCATTAGAAGTGGCCGGGCATATTTGAAGGTTGTCTCAATCCATTTCCTCTTGCAGATCACATAGAGGACAGAGTGGTGAAGAATATATCCCAATTCTGTTTAAATGTTTTGCCAGGCAATCATGTCCTGTAATCAACCTGAAGGTTGCAACTGCTGTTTTTCGAGGATACTCAGGAATTACTGTTGTCACACACACACACACCTTAAACCTTAACCCCTAACATGCTGACCTGTCATGGCATGTATACGTCCTCTGAGTGGTAATCAGAGGATATGGTCGGTGAATTTATTTTGATAATTCTCCCGGTCAGGTCGGTGAGACCCATAAACCAACGACAGGTGTGGTCCTCCAGACATTCTGGGGGTTGTGAGAGAGCGATGTGACCGCCAAAACATAAAAATATGGTGCTCTCTAAAAAGCGGTTACATTTATTGCTAAGTCTCGTCACAAAATCTAATTATATTCAATTTAACCAAATCTATTTTCAAAATCCACTGCTTTTTTTCTTCTTTTCTAATGAAAAAACAACTTTAAATGTAATAGAAGTAGTTGTCAAACGATAGGTTTGCCACAAATGCCATATATCTTGAAAGTATTATTTGAGCTCGTCCTCTCCTTGGCATTGTAATGAACATTGTAAAATGACATGGAATTGTTTTCATAGTCACTCAAGTTTATTGAACTTACCTTGAAAGCTGTACAACATTGAAATCCCCAAACTAATTCCTAGAGTCTCGCTAAAACATATTTTGTGGTTATGTCTAAGTCTGCCCTAATTCCTCAAGTTTCATTAAAACATGTTTTGTGGTGATGTCTAAGTCTGCCCTAATTCCTCGAGTTTCATTAAAATACATTTTGTGGTTATGTCTAAGTCTGCCCTAATTCCTCAAGTTTCATTTAAACATGTTTTGTGGTGATGTCTAAGTCTGCCCTAATTCCTCGAGTTTCACTAAAATACATTTTGTGGTTATGTCTAAGTCTGCCCTAATTCCTCGAGTTTCATTAAAATACATTTTGTGGTTATGTCTAAGTCTGCCCTAATTCCTCGAGTTTCATTAAAATACATTTTGTGGTGATGTCTAAGTCTGCCCTAATTCCTCGAGTTTCACTAAAATACATTTTGTGGTTATGTCTAAGTCTGCCCTAATTCCTCGAGTTTCACTAAAATACATTTTGTGGTTATGTCTAAGTCTGCCCTAATTCATCGTGTTTCATTAAAACACATCTTGTGGTTATGTCTAAGTCTGCCCTAATTCCTCGAGTTTCACTAAAACACATTTTGTGGTTATGTCTAAGTCTGCCCTAATTCCTCGAGTTTCACTAAAACACATTTTGTGGTTATGTCTAAGTCTGCCCTAATTCCTCGAGTTTCACTAAAACACATCTTGAGGTTATGTCTAAGTCTGCCCTAATTCCTCGAGTTTCACTAAAACACATTTTGTGGTTATGTCTAAGTCTGCCCTAATTCCTCAAGTTTCACTAAAACACATCTTGTGGTTATGTCTAAGTCTGCCCTAATTCCTCGAGTTTCACTAAAACACATCTTGTGGTTATGTCTAAGTCTGTCCTAATTCCTCGAGTTTCACTAAAACACATTTTGTGGTTATGTCTAAGTCTGCCCTAATTCCTCGAGTTTCACTAAAACACATTTTGTGGTTATGTCTAAGTCTGCCCTAATTCCTCGAGTTTCACTAAAACACATCTTGTGGTTATGTCTAAGTCTGCCCTAATTCCTCGAGTTTCACTAAAACACATTTTGTGGTTATGTCTAAGTCTGCCCTAATTCCTCGAGTTTCACTAAAACACATCTTGTGGTTATGTCTAAGTCTGCCCTAATTCCCTAAGTTTCACTAAAAAATGTTTTGTGGCGATGTCTAAGTCCTCAAAGTCAATTTACCTTAATAGAATGGCTGATCAAAATTAATTTTCATAAAATGTAATTAAATTTGATTTAACGAAATATATTCTCATAATCCACCGCCTTTATTTTTTTAAACAAAAAAAAAAAATTTGAAATGTAATAACAGCTGCTGTCAAGTGATATGTGTGCCACAAATTCCATATATTGAAAGTAATCCGAAGTGCCAATTCCTGTACAAAATGACCTGCCTGAACCTTCAGGCTTTTCCTAATGTTCGTTCTTTGTATGGAGGCAAACAGAACAAAAAGGAATTATTCAAATCAATAGATCCATTTTCAAGTTTTTATGAGACTAAGGCATAGCGATTGATTTTTATAACGAGTGATCCAAAAGACTCCAAACCAACTGCACAGTGTTTTGCCTGTATTGCTTCCTCGGCACCGACTGCCACTGTCTAGAACAGTGTGGATGAAACCATACAAAATTTTTAAAACTACTTTTAAAGGCTTTACTTACCAATGTTATTAAAGGAGATGCTGAAACTTGTTGTTGTTGTTAGCTAATGCTGGATTTCTGACAATGAAGTCATTAATCCTCTTGTTCTCCAACATTTTTCACTGATGGATGGGGCATTAGAAGTGGCCGGGCATATTTGAAGGTGGTCTCGATCCATTTCCTCTTGCAGATCACATAGACGACAGAGTGGTGAAGAATATATCCCAATTCTGTTTAAATGTTTTGCCAGACAATCATGTCCTGTAATCAACCTGAAGGTTGCAACTGCTGTTTTTCGAGGATACTCAGGAATTACTGTTTGAACGTTTGGTAGTTCCCATCTTTTATTTTTTGATTTTTCATAGTAATATTTTTCAATAATTTTTTTGAATTCAGAGTTGACTAATCTTTTAGCTGCATAAAATGGTAGATTAACTATAGATTTCTATATACTACTGGTACCCTTTTTTGCAAGAAAATCAGCTTTCTCATTACCACTCAGTCCACAGTGAGCTGGTATCCATTGGAAGACTAGGTGTTTTTGAAGTGCTGTTAGATGGGTAAGGATTTTCCAACATTCTATAATTGTTTGGCTTTTTGGTGACAACTTGGAAGTAATTGCTATAATTGCTGCCCTGGAATCTGAGAGAATAACTGCTTGCTGAAAATGTGAAATTCTGTACCTCTTTGGGAAACTATTCATCACTCACCCTACTTCATGTTGAGAAATGCCGGCAATTTCCTGGCGGATATTTTGGGTGTGTGGGTTTGTCATGTGCACTTCATGCTTTAAATTACCCCAGAGATAGAAATCGTAGATCACCTGGAAATCTTTCTGTAAATCTCACTTTCACGTGGCAAGCTGGCTGAGTTAATACATATGAAACATAAATACACGTGCAGTAGAAAACAAATGCTGAGCCATAATACACTTTGTGACTAAGGACAGAACCAAATAATAAAGCACGCTGGTAAGAACTCAACTACAGGATAGTGCATCAACTCAATACTGCACTTTCAGAGCAGAGAAAAACAAGTCAATTGCATGACCTTGTGTACAGCAGCTGTGTTATCGTGTTTCTGTGTGTGCAGTGGAAAAACACCATGCAGTAGTTCGGATGTTTTTGGGTCCCTCTTCATATATGTATTTCCAACATAAAACAACTTTTTGGTCAGACAACAATTGTAGTGGTTCTTGTTGCTTCTGCATGATAAAACTTTGTATCAGAGATTTCACTGAACTAAAACAAGGTTGTTGCCAGAGAAAATGTGTTTCTAGTTTTGTGTATATTTGCTCATGGGTAGTCAGGTGGTGGTACATTTATATTTTGGATGCCAGCAAACTTATCAGTTGTTTACCAGCATATTGAGTAGTGGCCCATAAAGTGTCTCAAGAAAAACTGTATTTTAAGTTAGTCAGTATTGTCATGCCTTAGCATGTTGGTTTAAGAAATAGACTGGAGGATAGGCACAACAATGAAGCTTGCGTATATTATTCTAGGATTAATGCATTGTGTATTAGTATTATACAGTATTTTTACATATCTAATTTTAACATTGACACTATTCAGATGCAACACGTACATTTCTTATTCTGCTTTTAAAACAGTAAGAAAATGTTTTCTTGTTAGGTAAAAACAGGTTATTGTTGTTGTTCCAGCAGAAGGCTAGCCTAGGTCTGGTGCGCTCGGATTACCTAGCCCACAGTGCTGCCAACTGTAACATTAAGCAGGTGGAAATGAATACGATTGCCTCTAGTTTTGGTGGCATAGGGACACACATTCCGAGTCTGCATAGGTAACAGTACTAAGAATCACAAGAGTTCTTTCACAAAAAGCCACAATGGCCACGCCATGCCACCATTGGCGCTAAATATAGTTGCACTTCTTTTTGCAATATAGCCATAACCTTGGCTATGCCAACACTGGTGCTTGTATATGCAGAATAGCCGCCACACTCACCAAGCCAACTCTGGCACTTTTCCCACAGCATAACCACCAGAACCACCATGCCACCACTGGCACTTTTCCCACAGTATAATCACCAGAACCACCATGCCAGCACTTGCACTATTCCCACAGCATAACCACCAGAACCACCATGCCACCACTGGCACTTTTCCCACAGCATAATCTCCAGAACCATCATGCCACCACTGGCACTTTTCCCACAGCATAATCACCAGAACCACCATGCCACCACTGGCACTTTTCCCACTGCACAACCACCACAACCACCATGCCACCACTGGCACTTTTTCCACAGTATAATCACCAGAACCACCATGCCACCACTGGCACTTTTCCCACAGCACAACCACCATGCCACCACTGGCACTTTTCCCACAGCATCATCACCAGAACCACCATGCCAGCACTTGCTCTTTTCCCACGGCATAACCACCAGAACCACCATGCCACCACTGGCACTTTTCACACAGTATAATCACCAGAACCACCATGCCAACTCTGGCACTTTTCAGACAGTATAATCCCAGAACCACCATGCCACCACTGGTACTTTTCCCTCAGCATAATCACCAGAACCACCATGCCACCACTGGCACTTTTCTCTCAGCATAATCACCAGAACCACCATGCCAGCTCTGGCACTTTTCCCACAACATAATCACCAGAACCACCATGCCACCACTGGCACTTTTCACACAGCATAATCACCAGAACCATCATGCCACCACTGGCACTTTTCCCACAACATAATCACCAGAACCACCATGCCACCACTGGCACTTTTCACACAGCATAATCACCAGAACCACCATGCCACCACTGGCACTTTTCCCACAACATAATCACCAGAACCACCATGCCATCACTGGCACTTTTCCCTCAGCATAATCACCAGAACCACCATGCCAGCTCTGGCACTTTTCACACAGCATAATCACCAGAACCACCATGCCAGCTGTGGCACTTTTCACACAGTATAGTCATCAGAACCACCATGCCAGCTGTGGCACTTTTCCCACAACATAATCACCAGAACCACCATGCCACCACTGGCACTTTTCCCTCAGCATAATCACCAGAACCACCATGCCAGCTCTGGCACTTTTCACACAGCATAACCACCAGAACCACCATGCCAGTGCTGGTACTTTTCCCACAGCATAATCACCAGAACCACCATGCCAGCTCTGGCACTTTTCCCTCAGCATAATCACCAGAACCACCATGCCACCACTGGCACTTTTCCCTCAGCATAATCACCAGAACCACCATGCCAGCTCTGGCACTTTTCACACAGCATAACCACCAGAACCACCATGCCAGCTCTGGCACTTTTCCCACAGCATAATCACCAGAACCACCATGCCAGCTCTGGCACTTTTCCCACAGCATAACCACCAGAACCACCATGCCAGTGCTGGTACTTTTCCCACAGCATAACCACCAGAACCACCATGCCAGCAAGGGCATTTGTTGATGCAGTTAGCCACCACAGTTGAGCTTACTTATGCTGTCTCATAGCTGCTTTGGTCGTACATGTGCATCTTATGGAAGAGGGAGCTTGGTGTATGTAATTCTGTGCACTATGAAAATGGAGAGAGGAAAACGTTTGGAGATAGTTGAAAAAGGAACATTTTTTTCACTGTTTGGTTTCTTTCTCATCTCTCAAAGCATGCTTTGGCTGGACTTTGTCTTCCACTGAAATGGAATTTAAATACAACTCTTGTTGCACCAAAAGCCACATCATGCCAGACAGTGGCACTACCATTTTGGATGTGGTCATGGATGTCACTCGCGCCGTCATGGTGGCTCTTTGTGAGGGAGATGCATGAATTGCTTTCAGTGTTAAATGTATAGAGAAGTCTTGATTCACAGCACACGACCTTGTTGTCTCCATTGGTTCCAAAAATACTAGGCTATATTGTAAATTGATGAAACTCGTCAGTAAAACTAAATCACATCTACTCTTACTTACACTAAATTATACTACATGTATTGTAATATTAGTTATAACAAGCACATTTGTTGCACACAGGTTAGAAGATAGCCAATAGCCATGTTGCAAAATGATAAGAGCAGGCTGAAAATTTAAATAGGGGAAACAGGTTATCAGCAGTTCCCAAGAACTCAGAATGACCAACATTACACTAAAGTGCAGTAGACATTACACCAAAAAGCAGTACTGCCAACCTAAAATGGTCCTACGGTACCTGCAAAACAGGAATGAACATAAGGTGGGGCTAGGCGTGGCTGGTCTATTGCTGACTAGCCAGTGACATGCGTGTGGTGTTGTACAGTTAAACACGTGTGCAAGCTCGCTGTGCCAAACCCTACTGTTAATTTCTCTGAGCACTCAGAAGATACTAAGTACAGAGTTATTTTTAAATATACACACCTGAAGCTATTAACAGTGAAGCAAATTGATCCACAAATAACAAAGATTATAGACTCACACTTCACTTCAATAAATTGAGTTAAACTCAATATATCTCAACGATCATTTTGATACTCCTGTGTGTCATCCTCAGGCAAAACTGACCTAGTACACTAGCTGAAAAAACATTACAACTTCGCAACGACATCACATATACTTCACCCACCATGACATCATCCCACTCCCCTGCTTCTCTCAATACAAATTTTTTAACAGAATCAGTAAAAGGTATTTCAAAATTCATAACATGCAAATGCCTTGGGCTAATAAAAAATTTTTAAAATTTTTTAAAGAATGTGGCATAATGTTGGCTCCTTAAAATAAATATAATATAAAAATGGAATGACTCATATGTATCGTCATCACGAAGTTGTAACAGTTTTTTGTAGCTTGTGTACTAGGTCAGATTTGCCTGAGGATGATACACAGGAGTATCAAAACAATTGTTGTGAGATATATTGTAACAGTCCCTTGTTAGTGGCGCAGATGTTGATTGAGTTACCCTGTAGCACCGGATTGAGTTTAACTCAACGTATTGAAGTGAAGTGTGAGTCTCTACAATCTTTGTGTTATTTGTGGACAAGTTATTTTGTTTTCCCTATTTCACAGATCTATTTTTCCTGAGGTTAACTGTCCAAACCCCATGTTTACAGATAGGCAAAGATAAGATGGCTGACCATAAAGAGAAGAATCGCAGACACACCATATAGCTGATGCATCCAGTAAAGTAGTGGTCCTTTAAGGGTACAGACAAGCTTATCAAAGTCAGTAAATATGTTGTTTAGCAAGTGCAGTGCAAGTAGATGTAGTAGTGTTCTCAAACATACAAATTTCACTCAGAGTGACATTGTTAATGAAGGACAAGCAGTTCACTATATCAGCAGAAGTTCCCACATTTTGGTCTCCTGGAAAATATCAAACAGTGAAAAAACATATTACCAACTTGGATGATTTTCAAGTGTGTTTTATGTAAAACAACTGATGATTTATATGACAAAGGTGAGTATCCTACTCGTAACTACAGTATCTCGTAGGGTTTAACTTGTTTACGTGCAAGACAGTTTCAGTCTGACAAAGAAAGACATATCTTCAATCCCTGTTGCCCGCTCGCTGGGCAACTGGCAATGCTAACATCACTGTATTGACAGGGCCCATGTTCATTCTTGTTTTGCAGCTAATGTAATGACTTAAAGTCCCTCCGAGCTTAAAGTGGGTACACACATAAACATTGAGATTGTATCACTCTGCCAACAAGCACGTGTTGTTCTCTGCACACAGCTGTTTACATCTCACTGTTATCGCAACCATCAAATCTTTCACTGTAGCAGTGTGAGGTTAGAATGGCACTAAATAAACATTAACTAATTAAAGAAATTGGTTAAGAAAAGTTATGAAATGTAATTTTGTGAGTAAAAACTTATGTTAACCTCAGGCGTGGCACCCTCAGATCTCACGTAACGTCTCCACACAAACATAGTTTTGCGATCAAATATCACATTGTCTTTCTCTTTTTGTAAACTGAAACCCAATGTCTTTCAACAAATTATGGAGCGTGGTTTACCTAAAATTTGGAAGATCTGACTCACTGTTTCTATGTGTTATAGGAGGTCCGTTGTTTAAAAAGAAAGTATGCATTTTAAAGCAAATAACACTTAACAGTCATCTTTGTCTAAAACACTGAATGATTCTTCCCTTTTCCTTTTAGTGACTTTTACAGTTCCTGTTTGTTTCATTTCTGTTCTCACATTTGAAACAGTGTAGGTACTCAGAAATACCGGTTGCTTCAGATGTTAACTTGGTTACATCTTCCACGCCAGAGTGTCATAATGTTGAAAGAAAAAGTTAAACACATATAATACAATAGTCTTTTCACCACTTCTTAGAGGCTTTCTACTTTTATGTTTCCTTAACTAGTCTGAGAAACTGAACACTCCGCCATACGAACTGCACGTGCATTACTAGCAATACGTCAGAGCATCACTTCACTGCAGTAACAACACAACCGGAGAATTACCGAGAACCACGTAATAATATATGGAAGTAAAACATTCCTGCTTATATTTAAATGTTTTGTAAGTTGAATTACACTATTTATTCACACTATTTATTCACCCTGTTCATTACTTGAAAGTATTAAATAAGCTCTAATATGTGCAATGTAGTAGAGAACTATTTCCAATTGCGCTTCACCATTTCCTCATGCTGAAAGTTGTGCTGCGGCGTAATCTTGACATCCGTACCCACTTTAAGGCCCTTAGACCCAACTCACTCACACCAACCTGCAGTGGAAATTACTAACAAGCCGGTGAGACATCAGGGAAACAGGACAAGATTTTGAGCTTCAGCTTTTAATTGCTCATACATCTGGACAATTGCTTTTTGGAAACTGCTGTTAAGCACACTTTTTTTTTTTTCACTGGAAGAATGCTTTCCACACTATTTTTTCTCTTACTCATATTTATACACAGCCTTTAAAGGAAATAAAATAACAATTGTTTATCAAAATAAAAACATTATTTCTAACCTCACATGACAGGTTCAAAGAACATGCTTTCAAATGATAATAATGCTTGAACATTGTTGCCCTACAACACATGGTGCAACTACTCACCTTCGGCAAATCTTGTTCTGCAATAACACTAGTATAAAATCACTTAAGAATACTAAATGATGCCATATATATTTAATGTGCTACTGTGTTGCAAACACAAAATTAACAAGAGTAACTATAACTGTATATAAAGCTCTGAAACAAACCACGCGCACATGAGGAATATAATGGCATCCACAGATTTATGCAGCACCTTGTTTTAAAATCTACTGGTTGGCTTCTCTGCAACCTTCTGTAGCAACATAAGAGATGCAATAACATAGCTTTACCATGGTTATATTTCAAGAACAGTTGGTGGTACTAATGCAATATAACCAGGCCATGTCATAATGGGGGGAAATGTCACAGTTGGTTTCTGGCGTACCCACTCCAATAAGCTGTGTCTGTGAAGAACGCACGCTAACTATTGTCCAGCTTCAAGCAAGGTCAAGCCTGAAAAGAAGAATGATATTCATCTCAGGAAATATATAGCAAGAAGGCTTGCAAGGTCGCCGTGCATGATAAGTAGTTTCCTGAAGTTAGGAATTAATTATGAAACAAATCGGTCATGTAGAAGACCTCAAAAACCTGTCTCAACAGAAGAGCCATCTGATCAGAAGACTGGGACAACTTCTTTATTCCCAAATTGACATTGTCCAGTCTAGTTAGACAGACAAACCTTTAGAAAGATTAAATTAGATTGGATTGCATTCAGCGAGTTCACTAGTAGCCATGGAGGCCGGTGAACATTGAACATGTTAATAATGCACATAATAGCATATATAAGACACATTTACATGCATTCCAACTCTTGTTCATGGACTGTTGTGAACCAAAATATTGAGTGCTCTGTTGCTTCCCGTTGCCATGGTCATTCTGGTTATTACCAGGTGATTGTGAACCAAGATTTGGATCCAACATATACCATACAATATATCTTTCGCTGCTGGTCCTCCATCCAATCCCATCCATCCATCTCCATCCGATCCCATCCATCCAATCAAATCAAATCCCATCCCATCCCATCCCATCCATCCACATCCATCCAATCAAATCCCATCCCATCCCATCCCATCCCATCCCATCCCATCCCATCCCATCCCATCCCATCCCATCCCATCCCATCCCATCCCATCCCATCCCATCCCATCCCATCCCATCCCATCCCATCCCATCCCATCCCATCCCATCCCATCCCATCCCATCCCATCCCATCCCATCCCATCCCATCCCATCCCATCCCATCCCATCCCATCCCATCCCATCCCATCCCATCCCATCCCATCCCATCCCATCCCATCCCATCCCATCCCATCCCATCCCATCCCATCCCATCCCATCCCATCCCATCCCATCCCATCCCATCCCATCCCATCCCATCCCATCCCATCCCATCCCATCCCATCCCATCCCATCCCATCCCATCCCATCCCATCCCATCCCATCCCATCCCATCCCATCCCATCCCATCCCATCCCATCCCATCCCATCCCATCCCATCCCATCCCATCCCATCCCATCCCATCCCATCCCATCCCATCCCATCCCATCCCATCCCATCCCATCCCATCCCATCCCATCCCATCCCATCCCATCCCATCCCATCCCATCCCATCCCATCCCATCCCATCCCATCCCATCCCATCCCATCCCATCCCATCCCATCCCATCCCATCCCATCCCATCCCATCCCATCCCATCCCATCCCATCCCATCCCATCCCATCCCATCCCATCCCATCCCATCCCATCCCATCCCATCCCATCCCATCCCATCCCATCCCATCCCATCCCATCCCATCCCATCCCATCCCATCCCATCCCATCCCATCCCATCCCATCCCATCCCATCCCATCCCATCCCATCCCATCCCATCCCATCCCATCCCATCCCATCCCATCCACCCACATCCATCCATCCACATCCATCCATCCATTCAAATCCCATCCCATCCACCCATCCATCCATCCATATACACATGCAAGTGAATCAATAGATCTACCTTACCACAAACTGCTTATAACAATGTCACAAACAAGTAATCTAGTGTAAAAAGATACCCAGTTCTTTCAATATAAAATGTTGAAACTAAAGCAAAACAACTGTTATTGAAATACATAGCATATTTTGCAAATGTTTTTCTGTGACTTAAATTATGATGTAGGTTATAAAGATCTAAATTTAATGACAAAGCCATTTATGTGTTTTATATTGTAACAAAATAGCAATTTGAAGAATTCCACTTCTGACACCATTGTGACAAATGACAAAGATCAGTCTGTTATTTTTCTTTCACTTTATTATCTTCTAAAATGTTACCACAAATACACAGTTTTCTTCTCATCGTTAACAGTTTATAGTCTTACGTGCTATCAGAACTCACAATTTTTACTTCTCATAACCTTGCTTAGTCCTTTCACTGTCTTTCTTTACTTCCTATGTCTCTCATATCCTAATTATAACATTACAATCACTTGTGACACTTGTTGGATTTTCTTACAACATGCCAACGCGATGAAACACATGCACAGCTGTCTCACACACACTGACCGACTCTTGTCCATATTCAATTCTAACTCACTCACTCTGCCCTCCTTATATATTGGGGAGTCATCACATGGACACACACAATGGGAGTGATGCAGCTAGAAGCATTGAGAATTTTCCCAAAACCCTTTTTGTTTCTGCCGCTTCAATTGGTGACAGTCACGTACACACAGTAGTAGCACGAGGCAGCCCAGCCTTTAACATCTTTGTCCGCTCGCCGGCATGGTGTGTGATAGTAAGTAGCTTGGCACCATCTGTCATTTGTTGTGTGCCGGGCCCAACATCACAGTATTATTCTGCAAATAAATTCTATTCTCTATTATTCTGCAAATAAATTCTATTCTCTCTGCTATTCACGATAGTTAATAAACTTTTAACCTATCCTCATGCAGCTGGTAAACTGTCTTCACATAAAGGAGGTAAATTTAAATAATGTTAAACTTTAAAAATAATAATATGCAAAGATATCACCCATTCTTATTAAATTGTGCTCCATTTCACTATGCTATCCATCTCAGCCTTTTCTGTCCTTGTAGGAGTAGAGGTCTGTCATAGTAGCTTAGGTATAATACTGCAAACAATGACCACATTGCTATAGGTGAATATTTGAAAGTAGGTTATTGCAAACATTTATGTACAATCTGATCACCAGGCAGCGGTGCATGTGCATGTTGTTTACCTTAGATTATTAGTTACTATCTTGTGTAAGAAACTTGTTCCAAAACTTAATGTTCATTGTTTTGAAGTGAGAAGTTGCTTAGCAAGCACGGCATGTCTTGAAGAGTAACAACATTAATCATAAAACACATATGCCTTCAATGTTACATGTAAAGGCATTAGTGTATTAAAACTTACTTCACTTATTGTTTAACATTAAAGTGGCTTAAGCTATCCCAGTGATTAAAGAAGGTTTTCTGTTGTATCTTCTTGCTTCAGTTGAGAGTAACTGCTGACATCTGTGGGTTGTTCTGCAAAATGTTTGTGTGTGTGTGTGTGTGTGTGTGTGTGTGTGTGTGTGTGTGTGTGTGTGTGTGTGTGTGTGTGTGTGTGTGTGTGTGTGTGTGTGTGTGTGTGTGTGTGTGTGTGTGTGTGTGTGTGTGTGTGTGTGTGTGTGTGTGTGTGTGTGTGTGTGTGTGTGTGTGTGTGTGTGTGTGTGTGTGTGTGTGTGTGTGTGTGTGTGTGTGTGTGTGTGTGTGTGTGTGTGTGTGTGTGTGTGTGTGTGTGTGTGTGTGTGTGTGTGTGTGTGTGTGTGTGTGTGTGTGTGTGTGTGTGTGTGTGTGTGTGTGTGTGTGTGTGTGTGTGTGTGTGTGTGTGTGTGTGTGTGTGTGTGTGTGTGTGTGTGTGTGTGTGTGTGTGTGTGTGTGTGTGTGTGTGTGTGTGTGTGTGTGTGTGTGTGTGTGTGTGTGTGTGTGTGTGTGTGTGTGTGTGTGTGTGTGTGTGTGTGTGTGTGTGTGTGTGTGTGTGTGTGTGTGTGTGTGTGTGTGTGTGTGTGTGTGTGTGTGTGTGTGTGTGTGTGTGTGTGTGTGTGTGTGTGTGTGTGTGTGTGTGTGTGTGTGTGTGTGTGTGTGTGTGTGTGTGTGTGTGTGTGTGTGTGTGTGTGTGTGTGTGTGTGTGTGTGTGTGTGTGTGTGTGTGTGTGTGTGTGTGTGTGTGTGTGTGTGTGTGTGTGTGTGTGTGTGTGTGTGTGTGTGTGTGTGTGTGTGTGTGTGTGTGTGTGTGTGTGTGTGTGTGTGTGTGTGTGTGTGTGTGTGTGTGTGTGTGTGTGTGTGTGTGTG